>JBBPBR010000005.1:50956578-50993324 GCA_037974775.1 Cicer pinnatifidum | reverse complement strand
GATGAAACTCTATATATTATGTAGACAAAAGGAAACATATGATACAAACAGAATATCTTACACTTGATATTTTCAAATGATTTTTATAATTTTCTTTTCTTTTAAAGGAATATTAGAAGTTTCTTACCTGAATTTTATTTGCATCTTCTATGTTCTTATAAGACTGTGTTTGATTAAAAAATAATAAATAAACCACACTTTTGAAGAATATGATAAACTATTACGATAGTTCTTATAATTATTTTTTAAACATAAAAGTAATTTTTATAATAGTGATAAAAGGAGAAATAATATTCTTTTATGTAAAATTTTTTTAAAAAAAAATACGTTTTTTTATTATACTTTAAAATTATTTTCCTTCAAATTTAAATAAGTGTAAATTTTTTTAATAAATATAAAGTGACACAAATAGTAGATGTTTGAATCTCTTAATAATCATTTGATTGAGTGTTCGGTCTCAAAACGGTATATATGAAGAAAATATATTTTAGAAGTTAATTCTTTAAATAAATATCAACCATCTCGAATGAGCAGTTGTGCGGAAATACTTTTGTTTTAAAAATAAAGTATAAACTATTAAATTACACAAAAGGAGAAGTGTTTTCCGTCAGTTTTAAATCATATATAAAAATTTGTTTTCAAATATTCTTCCATGCTTCTGTCATAGTTATGAAAGTATATCTTCGAATAGAAGGTCCGGTAACTTCAAATTGAGGTGTCTCTGTCGAATCTATCTATAACTTTTATTATTTAAAAAATATTTTATCGAATACTTTTGAAATTCTAAAGAGATACACAGATATGTATTCTAAGAAAAATGAAAAGAATAAAAAAGTTAGACTAACATCAATGTACTTGATTTAACTTCAAGATGGTGTCGGATTTTTTGTATTGGTAAAATTGTTTCTTGATGAATTGCCAAGTTAGTCGACATTACCTCTATGCCAAGATTGGATTCTATACCCAATGAGTTAGTTGGCTGATCATGTGTGTTGGTTATTGAAGTACTATGTCCACAATCAAACCATGTTAACTATGTTAGGAAGCAATGAAGCCTAGTCTCTGAATCTTTATATTCTGTGTTGAAGGTTCATCCTCTTACTTAGATCGCAGAAACTCATAGAAAACTCACATCTTATTTACACATGACAATTTTCTATTTTGGCTGGCTCAACCTTCTAAGGTGACAAAAATTAAAGAAATTATTCTCTTTTAACCGCGTGTCAATCCATTTATTTTTTAGGTTTGAAATCTTCTTTAGCAAGAATATTATTCATCGTGAAGATGCTTGTCTTTCTTCTTTAAGTGAGAAGTCTAGGCTCACAGAAGAATATTGGTCTCTCTTGAATGGTGGATCGAAACAATAAAGATACTTTCAATCTATCAAAAACAGGGCGTCTATGCCTAAGCCTAAGCAGTTTGGTGGCATGAACATCAAGCTTTATAAAACTAAAGTATGAACTTCTAGAATATTTATGCTTTATACTTAGCTATAGCTACACGCTTGACAAACAAGACTGGAATTTAACAGATAAATAATATGTCCTTGTTTCACAAGTTTTTAGAATTAAAATAAAACCTTCCATTTGAGACCTAGGGAAAAAATGTCACAGAATTTGAGAATAACAAGCGTTGAGAATCAACAAGAAAGAAGCATATAGTGATTGCATAAGAATAAAACCAACAAAACAGAACAAAAAGAATCCTCTTCACAGGAGACAAGCATATACTTTATATAGATCTGGAAAAACAGTAGCAACAACTTTAAAAAGACGGTTATCTGCAGTGAAACTACAAGTACTCTGTAAACATTAATAAAACACTAGCTGAGACATCAATAAAATAACTAATCCAATACAATAGAAGAAACTCGAGCCATTATCCCACAAAACAGACTCATACTGCAATCCAGGCACCAGTTGATAAACAAATTGTCAAAATCTCACTATTCTCTCAATAGTTGCAGTTAACGAAACTTAAAAATCAACTTCTGCTTCGGCGTCGCTCCCTAATGCCATTTCTGCATATATTGTTTTGAGGCATCATGTGTCAGTACTCAGGAGAAACACCACAAGTACCATTAAAACAAAATGTTTTAAATAACATATTAAGCAAAAACATGGCATCTTTAATAAAATGTTTGTTTGAAAACCAGGCCTGTTCAAAAAGTGACAACAATAGTTAACCTTAGTAAGATAAATTTAAGGGTGAGCATAACTAACCCATTGGCATATGGCACCTCCTCACGTCCACGGTAAGGTGCTGGTGACCTGCTGTAGCTGCGCCCACGAGGAGAAACACTGCGGCGTCTGGGGGACCGCCCACGAGGACTGTAACTCCTGGTGCATACAAAAGAAAAGGGAGATGAGTGGATAGGAAGCAAAAAATACTCTGATATAAAATATGGTCTTCAATAAAAAATTAGTGCCAAATCAAATGTACAGATTCAAAAGAAAACATAGGAAGCAGTCCCACCTTCGCCCATAACTTGGGCTCCGGCGAAATCGAGGTGGACTACGGCTACGGCGTCTTCCTGAACCACCACGATTGCGACATTCACGAGCAAAATGGCCAGGTTCACCACACTCATAACACTTCAAATCAGAACCGCCGCCGCCGCCACGACCACGACCCCCACCGCCTCCACCGCCGCCGCCGCCACTTCTAGAATTGTGAGAAAGCTCTACCCTCCAACCATTTTTGCCTGTTCCACAGGAAACAAATGAAAATGCCCAATAAACATAAAGTACTAAGGAAAAAAAACAGTGACCCATGCAACAAGATTTATGAGAGAATGAAAACAGAAACCATGTTTGGTTCTTTGAGGTGTTTTATTTTTATTTTGACAAGGTAGTTTTACGTTTAAACCTTGAAAGAGGAACATCTAGCAAAAAGATTCATATTGATGTTAGCTTTAACACAGATAGGTGTTAAAAAATATAGGTTGTGCACGTAACCATAACCCTGCAAACATATTGATCTTTTAGATCTTCTCAATAAAAAGAAAGACCAGTAGCATTAAACAGGTAGCAGAAAAGCTTGGACTTCTTTATCACGACAAGTGCAACTATTATTAATTGTTTATGCAACTACATATAATATTCACTTAAAAACAAGTGCAAAACAAACTATAGTACCGACAAAATCCAGACCTTATTTCAATAACAGTTTGCTACAAGGACCAAACAACTTCCGTAGGCTACATCAAGGACCAAAATTTCCAAATTTCAGAAGAAAAAAAATTGAACAGCAGCATGATTTATGAGAACACAGTGGCATCATATAGGCATAACTAGGAACAAGTTTTTCATTTAGTAAAGACAATATCATGTTACCATAATCTTTTCAGAAGTTATTTAACCCTTTGTCGACAACAACTTAATTGGAGCACAAATTGCTCAATGGGGGCATATATTCAGAACACAGGCAGCACTCACATGGGCCACAGGTTAATTGTAGTAGCACACATCTCATAAAACAAAGCCATTATGCAACAGAAGTGTAGCTTGCGAGATAACACTCTGAAGCAGTGCAAATCCTTGGTTCACATTCTTAATTCTCTTTACATGAAGTGAAAGTGTACAAATCAGCGGACTCCGAAGAAGATTAACGAAAAAACCACTATTGCAGGGCGGGCTGCTTGCATAAGAGATTAACAATGCAGAAGTAGAAGAAAGAGAGCATCTGCTTGCCCATAGAGGCCTCAAACGAAAAAGAAGACTTAAATACGTAGAGTTGAGGAAAAACCTTCACAATATTGACCGGAAAAGGGGTGAAAAACAATAATACATTAGCAGCTTAGAATAATGTTGTAATCAATATATATGGCATTTTGTTACACTTCAATAATTCTTCTACACATACCATCTAATTCACGAATGGCATCCTGTGCATCTCTGCGGTCATCAAAGTCAATAAAAGCATAACCAGGTGGTCTCCGAGCAACCCAAACACTACAAGCACAACATCCATGAAAAAGATTAAAAAAGCACTCTCTAAAATAACCTTCAACAGCAACAATACACATTCTAAGCAAAACTGTGAAATTGAAGAGTCCATAACAAGACTAATCATATTTAATTAAAATTGAAATCAAAGACATGTGAGTCTGTCACCAACAAAAAAAAAACATAATTCCTCTCAATATCTCACTAACCCACTTAATAAATAAAGTAATTAATAATAGCTGATTTGCCACAATTTAATTCTAAAAATTAACATGACAAAAACTTCCCCTCCATCAAAAAACTCATACCCTAATTTTCATCTATTTTTCTCAAGATAAAAAATTTCTTACTTCTACAAATAACAACAAAAAAATGCAGTGTCATCTTTCACTTTAATTATTTCCTCAGTTCAAAATTTAAAAATAAAAGTTTCTTCAATTAAAAAAAAAAATCCTTTTGCAAATATGTAAAATAAAATAAAAGTGCAGCATCATATAATCAAAAACTTCTTCAACTACCTTCGAATAACACCGAAAACACGGAATTCATCTTCTAGGTCTCTCTCCGTGACTCTCGAATCCAGGTTACCCACATACACACGAGACATCGTTTCGTTCTTTTGACAATAAATCTGCAAATCACAAATAAACTGAAAAGTTAAATTAATTTAAACTATAAGAGAGAGAGAGAGAGAGAGAGAGAGAAATTGAATTTGCGTATAAAATAACAATGATATTGAAGATCGGTGAAAGTTTTAGAGGTTATACGAAAAAAGTTAAACGATGAAAACAAAACGGAAGCTGAGATATTTTAAATGATAGAAGGTAGAAGAAGAAGAAGAAGATAGATCTGAACCTTAGAAAAACCCTAGCGGCCTGTTTGGGTGAGAGAATAACACAATGAATGGTTTTAATTTTGAGGGATAGTGTTGAGCTTTATAAAGCCCACTTCTCATCTCACTTCCCCGAAACCTATGTTGTCATTGTTCTTTCACTTTGTACATTTTCGTCTTTTCAATCACAAATCAAATTTGTGTCATCATGGCAAATTTATTTTATTTACCGGTAATTATTTTTTTCATCAGATTTGGTGGTAACATATCCGGGTTTTTTTTAATAATTTTTTTTCAAAAAATAATTATTTAAATACTTTGCAAAGAGATTTCAAGCTCGCGTTTGTAAAACTGACTTCTTTAAATAATTTTTCAATTATAAATTTTAATTTTCTTTTAAAATAAAATATATATATATATAATTAACATAATTTATAGAAATATATAAACACAAATTTTAAGTTACATAACTAGAGTTGTCTGTAATATTTTAACCATATTTTCGAGTATGATCAGTTAACTCAGATAGTCTGCATTTTTCTGATAATTTTTTTAACAAACATAATTAATATAATTCATTCATGAAAAAATATCATAAATTTTATAAAATAACGATAAAATGAGTTTTTAATTTATGTTAATGATATATAATTTATTTAATTTAAAAAGAAATATTTAATTTCGTGTACAATGTTAATGATGTATAGTCTATTTTTTATTTTTTTTTTTGACAATTTTTTTTATTTAGGTCTTAATCTTAAAAGGAGTTATTTTTACAACAAATTTTAAAAAAGAGTTTAAAGATAAGAAGCATATTGACATTTTAAGATAAGTTTACACTTTCATTTAAATATTTAATATGTCACGTTATATTGTAAAGCTTTTAAACTACACATATTTATTTAATCATTTATTATTAGTTAATATGTGTAAAACAGTTTTTCATTATATCTCATTTATTTTATTTGTCCTTAATAAAACAAAATGATACATATTTATATAGATGGATCACTCCCCAAATCACAAAACATGTTATGAGTAGAATTAGTGGTTTCGCAGGACCACACCAACAAATCAAAATAAATCAAAGGTTGCACCAACCAATGGTGTATCGTAATTAAATTATCTAACATTACACTATACGAATATAAAAATAAAAAACTAAACATTTTCAATTAATTTATTACCTTCGTTTACATTGTATCGATTAAATAGTTTATATTTTCTTTATAATAATTTTCTCTTAAGGTTACATTTTTCATAGAGGCAGCTTCATCTAATTACTAATTTTTTCAAATTGAAACTATGTAACTAGTTATATCTACCCATGTTACCTGTTTTAAAATTATAATAATAGTTTTCAAAGCACAAGTTTCAAAATCATTTTCATTTCATTGCAATTTATGAAAAACATATTCAACTATATATCGTTTCAATATTAAAATACTTTAAAACATATAAATAAATCAAAATGTAAAATATTATATATCAAATGACATAAACGTAAGTAATCGATGACAAGTATATTTGGGTCGATAATCCTCATATTTATTAAAAAAAATATTTGGAGGTAAAAAAACAAGTAGAATAACAATAATAGTAAAAAGTTGTGTCAATGATCGCCATCTATTCACAATTATGAAGAATCAAATAAATTTATTCTCCAACAACTCTTAGACAAATAGGCATAACCCCAAATGAAAAATCTTCAAAAAGTGGATTCTATTTTCTTAGATAACAAACTATAATCTCCAATTAGAAACTTTACTTAACAATATATTATTTTTCTCATAAGTAGTGATTCATCATTGTTAATTTGTGACTTAAAGTGAGAAGAATAAACAAAAATAAAAATGGAGTGGAGAGAAGTATAGTAAATTAGTGAAGAAAAAGAAAGATTGGATGATAGGCAAGAGAAATGTTATTGGAGCTCGGTCTCATGGGTTTAAGTTGTATGCATGTATTGTTGTCTTATTTATTTGTTTTAAATCAAATAGTGCGTTTCAAAATTATCTTTAAGAAAATTCCCTTTTGAATTTATTTGATCTTAACCACTACTAATATTGAGTTTTAAATAAATGTGGGTATTTGTGCACATAAGTTGTTTGATTTCCTAAGTTGTTTCTTTATCGGATAGTCCTCACCAAAAAACTTTAACTGAAATAATATCATTTGAGCGCAAACGTCTCACTTAGTTATCTATTATAACTACCATGAAAAATTATCATCTAACCATACATCTTTATAATTGATAACATAAAAAATATCATAAACACAATATAAAAGAATATCCAATGTAAAATATGAATACAATAGAATTACAGTTAACTTATCTCCTATTCAATAAAACTAATGTTCAAAAAATAATACATTGGTTATCAACCTTAGGGCTGGACAACGGACGGGTACGGGTCCAAATGCTATATCTGAACAAAACTGCGGGTAGTGCTCTAAGGCCCATTTCCGACCATTTAAACTTAGGGTCTGTGCGGGTCTTGGGTTCTGCTGATTTTCGGGTGGGTAAATTCGGGTTGGGCTATTGGGCCATTTTAAATTTTTAAAACTTCTAATATTTTTTTTTGTTTTTTTTTTTATAAAATTAAGTGCAGTTTTTTGAGTCCTGAAACACTATATGGTCTATACAACATTAATAAAAATTTGTATGTTTTAAATTATTAAATTTAGCCAAATAAATTGTAAATTAATTACTTCTATTTTAGACTATTTTTGATCCATTTTTCCTTTGTCCTTTGAATTTGTAAGTTGTTCATAATAGTATCATTTTAACTTATTCTAATTTAATCTCACTATAAAAATGATTATTTATCTTTCAGATTTATTTTGTCCCATTTTAACCTTGCTAGTGAGCTTTGTAAAATGAAACATGACTATGACACCATACAACAACAACAATGATTTAAACATTAAATTGTACAACATATCAATTTGAATTTACAAATAAAATATTAAATTCTTCAAAAAAATGTGATTCACTTCAACCATCAACCTACACAAAATAAAATTAAAATTAGAATTCAGATTTACTAAGAAATAAAAAATATTGAAAAAGTGAAGGCCATAGTATCTATTTATCCGGGAAACAAATAAACCTTAAGACATAGAAAGATTCAAGATTAAAAACTATATCAACTTATTATTATCATCATTATCTATGTAATTTCTATTCATAAAAATTATTTAATCTACATAAACATATTAAAAAAAAAAAACATACATAACAAAAACAAGAACATCTTAATGGTGGAAGTAGAAAATCAAAACCTAAAAACCCTAAATCTTAAACAAAAACTCGTAAACCAAACCAAACACCGTATGTCGTAAGTAATAAGACACCATAACCCTAAAAATAACCCTAAATCTTAAAACAAAAAACACATAAAAATAACCCTATATCTTAACATAAAACACATAAAAACAGTAAAACTTAAACCAAAACCCATATGCCCTACGTAATAAGACGCTTAACCCTAAAAATAACCATAAAAAGACATAGCAATACCGTGTTGATGTGTGACTGTAACTCTTCCTTCACTTCATCAAGTTTTGAAGAGAGAAAATGATACAAAAATAACAAGTAGTAAGCTTAAAGATGTGAAAACGAGAGAAACTGAGATAAGAGGAAAAAAAGAAACACATTGAGAAGAGAAGGAGAATCTATCTGAAAGTTTGGTTCTCTTTTGAGAGTGAAAAGGATGACACTCGTGAGGGAATGAGTGGTAGTAGGAGGCATCCTACAACTTACATTAGGATAGGATGTTTAAATTAGAAGCAAAAAAACTAGTAAAAATGATGGTGCAAAAAGTACTTACTTCAAGTAGCCCAGCCCACTTGCCTTTCATTGTTGTTTCAATTTAAATGAAACAAAAACAAAATAAACACCTATCCAAACCGATGTATATATAAGCTCAGCAGAGACATTAATTCATTACTGGCATATTTACACGCAGCGCCTTTGCCGTTATCACTCTTCATAAGCTTAAACCCTCTTTCTCACCAAAAACCCTTAAACCATGAAATTGGAATCCAAATGAGTCTCTCACAACAATGATTCAACTTCAACGGAGCGTCTTCTCCACAACCACCACCACTCCCTCACTTCGCCACCTCATGGTTCCTCTATTTACATTTTCTCTAATTTAATTTAGTTTAATTTAATTTAATTTTAATTGCGTCATTAACATAATTTCGTGTTAACTTCTCTCGCAGTTGCAACTCAGGTCGTTTCACAATCCGTTAATTTCACCGCCGCACGCGAATTTAACAAAAAACACCGTCAACCGCCGTAGCCGTTTTCACATTCGTTCTTTCGCTGTTATCAACCATGACTTCACTGCATTGAAATCCGTTACGTCCGTTAACGGATTCGGTTCTCCGTTTACGGCGAATGGCGTTGGTAGGTGCTTGCCGTTTTCGTCTGGAACGGAGAAGAGTAAACGGAAGAAAACGGTAAAAGCTGTTGCGGTTCCCGGTAAGGATGATAAGGATGTGAGTTCTACTGTTAATAATGTGGATTTAGGGAAAACTGGTTTGAGTGAAGAGTCTAAGAGTGATAAACAGGAATCTAAAGTTAATACTGCTAAAAAGAAGAAAAAACCATCGCCGAGTAAGAAGAAAGATGTTAAAACTGCTGTGACCAATTCGTCGGAAGTGGTTGGTGAAGAAGTTTCTACAAAATCCTCTTCCAAAGTGAAGAAGAAGAAGAAGACTAATTTAAAGGTTAGTAATTTTTTGATGATTTTCGACAAGAAAATGATGCGTGTTATTAGCATAAGGATTTAAATTGTGGTTGAGTAGCTATTGTAGTTATTATACTATCATTGAAACTGGATTTTTTTGTTTGCCCCAATGCTGTTGTAGTGATTATTACTAGTTTTGTAAATTTTTTAGTTTGTTTGGACGTGTAAGAGAGAGTAGAGTGGAGTGGAAAGTCATTGAATAAATTTATATTTTTATTGTTTGGATATTTTAATGACCGGTGTTTCAAATAACGGGCTACAGAGTAGCAGAATTTGAAAAAGTTGCGATTGTTATGCAATACGCTGTTTAGGACAAAATGTTGTCAATTAGCGGATATAACTTTGCTATATAACACTATAGCGTAGCAGAATTTGAACAAATCACTGTTTTTTGCAATCCTACGTTGACAACAGTGGTTGATGATTGAATGGAGAAAAACATATGTTGAAGTACAATTTTATTTTTTCTATTAAAAAAACGGTTCGATTTTATAGGGGGAGAAAAAAAAAGAGGTATTGGATGGAATGGGATGGGGTTTGTTCCATCATATTGCGTTATATACCATTTAAACCATCCAAATAAGGGAACCTTTTGGTGATTCCATTTCATTCGATTCCCATTCGTTAATCCAAATGTAGCCTCAGTATTACGGCCAGAGTTGTGGCCATTGACTCACAATTTTAGACACTGCTAGTAGCGCTTGTTGCTGTTTTAAACATTGATGCTAACGTGGGTTTGTTCAGGAGAGTTCGTCCATCAGCACTTTAGAAGAAATACAAGATGATTCTGCTTCTACAAGGTCAAAGAAGAAGGATGTAAACTCTAGTCAGGTTGATCTGGAGAAACCGCTAGGGAAGTTTTCAGGAAAACCACTGTATCCACCCTCGGGAAAATCTGTGGTGGTTGTGGAGTCTGTTACAAAGGCAAAGGTTATTCAGGGATACCTTGGTGATATGTATGAAGTCTTGCCAAGCTATGGTCATGTAAGAGACTTGGCTGCGAGATCTGGATCTGTGCGACCCGACGATGATTTTAGTATGGTGTGGGAAGTTCCATCATCTGCTTGGTCTCACTTGAAGAACATCAATGCTGCGCTGAGCGGGTACGTTCTCTCATCCACTTACTCTAGTTTTCCAATGGATTTTTATTTTATTATACTAAAGCAGAATAATCACATTTACTTGCAATGGATTGTTTCACTTCTGTGCTTTTATGCAAAAGTGGATGACAATCTGTCTCCTTAATTCATTTTATGTTGTTTCAGAGCAGAGAATCTTATTCTTGCATCAGATCCTGATCGCGAGGGAGAGGCTATCGCTTGGCACATAATTGAGATGTTACAACAACAGGGAGCTCTGCACGATAATATTTTTCTGGCTAGAGTTGTCTTTCATGAAATAACTGAAAAATCTATAAAAACTGCTTTGCAAGCACCACGAGAGATTGATGTAAATTTGGTTCATGCTTACCTTGCACGAAGGGCCCTTGATTATTTGATTGGGTTTAACATTTCGCCATTACTATGGAGGAAGTTACCAGGTTGCCAATCAGCAGGAAGAGTTCAATCTGCTGCACTTTCTCTTATATGTGATAGAGAAATAGAAATTGATCAATTTAAACCCAAGGAGTATTGGACTGCAGAGGTCCATTTTAATATGAGAGAGAGTTCAAACAAGGACCTAACATTTCTTGCTCATCTGACCCATTTTGATTCCAACAAGTTGAATCAATTTTCGATTTCTTCTGCTGTGGAGGCAAGGGATATTGAAAGCAAAATAAACTCTGCAGAGTTTCAGGTTATTAACATGAAAAGAAGCAAAGTTCGAAGAAATCCTCCAACACCTTATATAACATCAACACTTCAGCAAGATGCTGCAAACAAATTGAATTTCTCAGCAAGTCACACAATGAAGGTACTGGTTTTAATTTGTTCCTATCTTAATTCCCTACTTCACATAACCATGGCTGTAATGAACAATATCTGTTTCTTGTGGAATTATGATTTAATCATATTTACACTTTAGATTTGCTAGAATTACATTATCATTAATCTCTATTAAATTATGAATACAGCTTGCTCAGAAACTCTACGAGGGAGTTGAACTGCCTAATGGTATATCAGTGGGATTAATAACATACATCAGAACTGATGGACTCCATGTAGGTATCACTTTGGTTGCATGATTATGCTGAAATGTTGTGAACTACTCTTTGTTCATTGTATATAAATATCATATATCAATATATCATTAATTGTGCACTGAAGTCGACCATGTCATTTCAAAATAAATCCCCCTCTTATGTATAACTACAACTATTTACTGTATTTATCATTGTTTTTCTATATTAATTATGTCATGAATCTTGGCTACTTAAATGCGACCACTAATCTGTTATGCTTCATACTAGATTGATTTTTACTTGTGGGTTCACACATGTGGATGATATATTTGTTTAGAGTTTCTTTCTGTAAATCCAACAATTTTGTTTGTGGATGATAGTTTCTATTTTTGACACTTGGAGTTTTATTTCTTAGATTTCTGAGGAAGCTGTTGCCAATATTCGCTCCCTGATCATTGAAAGGTAATGTGCACATCTCCATTCTTATTTCTGCACATGCTTGCAATCAGAGCCTCATTACTACCAAATATATTATCAGTTTATCAGTATGTGCGTACAAGAAGCTATTTTGCTTATACAGATTCTTCATGCTTTTTACTTTTTTTTTTTTTTTTTTTTGCGTAAAAATTGCATTTTGCCAACAGACATACACACTATGTTTTGTCAAAAGCGGCGCTGTTGTGGGCAGTTGTGCGGTGGTGAGCTCTATTGTGACGCAATAGTCCAATGAGTTGCGTTTTGCAGGAGTAGCTACCGCAGCTGCAAATTGCACCAAAATCGGTCTGTCACAGCTGCTACATGGACTTGGATGTGATATGCCCCTTTTACCCCAGTGATCTTCAGCAACTTTCCCACCAGGAACTGGTCTTTTGTAGACATCACCTTCACATGTCGTGATGGAAGAAGATACTGTCAAAATATTAAAAATATCTTATAAGATCTTTTATATTATATTAGAGTATCTTGAGTTATTTTCTATGATCAATTTATAATCATAGAGAACCTTAGAATATCTCTCATTATTATTATGATTTATTCCTAATTTAGGATTGAGTCTATGTTTCTCTATAAATAGAGATTAGTATTGAGTCTTTTGTAATCAAGTCAGCATTAAGCTATTATCAATAATATTCAAACCCTTATTATTTTCTCTCCTCCTTTTCTCTAAAATCCCACAACTTCAACATGGTATCTAGAGCCTATTTCGATCCTCCTTGAATGATCCAGCTTCTATTCCGCTGCTGAGTTCCCAACAGTTGGGAATATAATCATAGTTTCTATTTTCTAGCATGATCATTCCTTTTTTTGACTGCTGTCACTTCCCCCCACAATCGTCGCTGCTGCCTTGTCTGCTACTGTCGCAGCCGCCGTTTGCTGCTGCCCATGTTCATCTCACGCGCCGCCACCAATAGCCTCGAGTTCAGACGCGTCTGTTCGCTTTCTGGCATAATGTTTCAGTCGTCTAGATTGAGTTTTCCTTCCTGGTTTCAGATCTGTTTTAAGTTTTTTTCTTTCGAACCACATGCATACAACTTGGCAATTAGTCCCAGATACATTGGCTCCATCTTTGTCCCAGATGTACTGGCCTTGCCTGTCTCTCCTTGAAGCATGCCTCTCTCTCCTTGAAGTAAATTCAAGTTTAAATATTTTGAGTCTCTGATAGTATTGGTTTGAAGCTTCCAAATGCAGTTTTTTAGAAGGACGAACCTTGCTTTGTTCATCTGCTTGCCATGAATTTCTCTCATGCTGATGATCATTCCAGCTATCTGGCTAGGCTATATTTATAGCAATTCTCTTCGACTTCACATGCATCCCTGAATTGCTTTTCCATCTTTTTTATTATTTTGCGGAGCAAAATATTGTTTTCTTGTAACAAGCTAAAACTTAGTAAGCTTTAGCTTGAGGGGGAGTGTCAAAATATTAAAAATATTTTATAAGATCTTTTATATTATATTAGAGTATCTTGAGTTATTTTCTATGATCAATTTATAATCATAGAGAACCTTAGAATATCTCTCATTATTATTATGATTTATTCCTAATTTAGAATTGAGTCTATGTTTCTCTATAAATAGAGATTAGTATTGAGTCTTTTGTAATCAAGTCAGCATTAAGCTATTATCAATAATATTCAATCCCTTATTATTTTTTCTCCTCCTTTTCTCTAAAATCCCACAACTTCAACATATACAATACAAGAAGAAAAAAGGAGGAGGGAGGAGGAGAAAGTTGAAGGGGCAGAGTGCAGCGGTGGGTTGCAAAAATAAGAGAGAAGAGGCTGCATGCGTTTTAGACAAATAGCACATTTTGTTTTTAGGGTTTAATTTCACATAATGGGGTTTCAATATGCCCAACTATTGGCCAAACATTATTTCCCTATAGTCTAACAACTGTGAAAATATACTTAAAATAAAACAGAAAAGAAAACTCTAACTTGTCTAATACATCAAAAAAATGAAACTCAAGAGAATTATTTATATGCATAATTGGGATGTAAGAAAATGGATTGGGCTGGGGATCAAACGTGTAGTTTTGTTCTATCTATGTTTAGAGCATTTTTTGTTTCTTTTTCCCATGCAATTTTGTCTGAAGTTGAATTATTAGTTTTATTTTAATTTGAATGCTTATTTTGTGGTTTAAGCAAGCTTTAATTTTTCTTGTGGTTTAAATTTACTGGGTGCAGGTATGGACAAAACTTTGCTGCACAAAGTCCACCGAAGTATTTTAAAAAGGTGAAAAATGCACAAGAAGCCCATGAAGCCATTAGACCGACTGACATACGCAAGTTACCATGTAATATGATACATGCTTCTTTCATAAACATTTTACTTCAATATGAACCAAGGGCCACAGCTTACAATATTACTTTTTGATGACTTGTCAGCAACACTTGCTGGGGTACTAGATGAAGAATCCTTGAAGCTATACACACTTATTTGGACAAGAACAGTTTCATGTCAGATGGAACCAGCTATTCTTGAGAAGGTTAGAATACAAAATTTCCATATATTTTTTACTAGCTGTTTTTTATTTAGTTTTTGCTTGGACGATTGATTTAGAATTAAAACTTTCATCGCAATGCAACTTTTTTAGATGGTAAAAGATTTTTATTAAGAGATAAGTATAAAGAAAGAGGATAAGTCATCCTCCCAAAAAAAGGAAGCAAAACAAAGAGCAAAATTGGAACATAGGAGATTGGAACATGTAACATAGCATGCCGATCTCTCTGTTCATGTCTGAAAACACCACTGGCGCTAAATACACCATGAACAGAACACATAAAGGGTGGCTATAAAGATAAACTTGTCTCAAATAAAGTGTAGAGTTAAACAAGTGCCCTTCAAAATACTAGGATCCCTTTCCAGCTACAAACACTAAAGGACAGAACATACCTCAAAATTAGCCTCTTTCTACTAGCCAAAACCTCTGAAATTAGTTTAAGAGAAACTGATTCATCCAAACAGTTTAATTTTGTTACCCATCTTGGGTTCTTTGATCTGATGGGTGTGGCAGTTTCCATCTCTCCCTCTCTAACACTCATCTTTATTCTTTATAGTGATCAATTTCCTCTGTTGTATGGAACTTTAATTTATAATTTTTTGGTAAATTCATTTTGCCTAACCATCTTTTCAGGTTAAATTCTGTCCATGTCGTACATAATGATCATTAAAGCATAATATATGATCTTGAAATATCAGATATTATTATTCTTGACCAGATATGTTTCCTAATGTCCTTCTGATTCCAGATACTACTTGATATTGGAAATGCTGATCGGTCTATTATGTTACGGTCTGCTAGCTCAAGGGTTGATTTTCCTGGATACCGGGCAGTTTTTACGGTATGGTTAGTTTTTGCAGAAAAAGTTATATTGTGAGACGATGCTATTTAGCCTTTTGATGGTTTGTAATTGTTCATATACCAGTGATTGTGCTTTACAAACAACGAGTTTCATTTGTTTTTATTTTTCATTTTTATTTATTATTATTATTATGATAATTGTGAATTTCCATCAAATTAGTTGTTGTTGCTATTATTGTTATTATTTTGATTGTTATTGATAGACTAAATAGTATAATTTTAAGTTTATCTACCAATTAGTTGCTACTGGGCAAATATCTATTACCAGCAGATTTCAAATTTAAAGCGCGTATAGAATTAAATTTTGAAGTGCTGCTATATGCGTCAAATTTTTCAATAGCTATCCAAAATAATGTTTTGACCTTGAGCATTATATCTAATATTGGAGCTTAAATGTTTTGCAAATATTTTTCATGCTGCTTGCTATATTTATGCTGAAGTTACTCTAGAGTTTATATATCAAAAAAAAAATTATATTGAAGTTAAGAGATGTACTATATTGTGTTGTGTATAACTGTGTATTGCTTTATAAACGATACTTACAGGATTCAATGTAGTTCACATTAGATTCAATTTGAACTTGTTACTTTCTCGTATATTTACGAGATTGACACAATTTTGTTTTTTTTACCGAACAAATTCTATGTTCCTATTAAGTAACAGTGCTTCAAAATGTTTAAGCACTTAGTTGGAGGTGAAGGTCCAAGAATGGTTTTGTTTTGTATCTCCATCAATTTAAATAAAAGTAGAGAATGCCTGCAGCTGCATGTACCTTTACAAGAGTAGGATAGTAAAACTGATGTTCCCAACTTATGTAAGTTCTTTTTCACTCCTAGGACATTGACACTGAAGCTGGACAAGATAAAGACAGTGATGGATCAAATCATGATCTAGCTTTTGAGGTTCTAAATTCCTTAAAGGTAATAATTCCTGAAATTAATGTTGTTTATGATATTGAAAATAGTTTCACACTTTGCTGTTTATGTGCCAGCCTGTTCCTTGTCAGTTTATTGTATACAATGCTTTTCTCAGCTTCCTTACGTTGCTTTGCCAATTGCCGTTGAATTTTTTTAAAAGGACAGTCTTGGCAGACATACATATAAGACAACAAGGGCCCGTGTAAAATGTGAATTGTAATAGTGTCTTCCACTTTCTGTTTTATTGTTTTCTTGTTGGGGAAAGCCAACTCTTTTAAAAGCTTGTCTTTAGATGGAGTCTAGATAAAAAATTTGCGTCTAAACTTTCTCATGCAATACCCCTTTGGATTTAAAGTCTGTCTATGTAGGGGTCCGTTTTACCTTGTGCGGGAATTAAACTTTATTTGATAGAATGGGACAGCTATTATTGAACTTTTATCACTTAGTCAATAGGTTATTGGGGGACTTAATTGCATGTCAAATATTAACTTTAATGGTTTATGGAGGCTCAGGAATGTGTTTATGCCTCTGAAAGTTGCCCATCCATTTTGGTAATTGTTCTTACCTTGCCTTATGCTTGGTTTATGTGTCTTTTTTGTATTTTCAATGTGAGTTCCCATTTATGGTTCAGAAAGTTGTACATATCAGCAATATATTGACTACCATTGGCAGATTAGGACTGATTACTGAGTGCTTTCTTTTTTGACATAATTACTTTTCATTTATGCTACAGACTTTATTGATGCCATAAATTATGTAATACCTTGCCTTTCATTGGCTTTTATTATATAGACAGAGGATCAGTTACATCTTGTTCAAACTGAGCTGAGTCAGCACCATACACAACCACCACCGCGATACTCTGAAGCATCATTGGTAAGTCATTTTATGCCTTTCGTTATGCTTAAGAGTGCTATAGACCATGATGACACTGATTTCAGCTGGTGCTACTCTTTCATTGTGCAGAATGCAACTTAAAATTATAAGCCCTTTGCCTGCCTTTTTATAATCCCCACCCGCTTCTCATTTTGAGCATGAGATACTGTTTTAAACTTATTAATCTTCTTGTTAGCTGTTAACTAGTGTCAGTTCCTCAAACTTTATAACCTGTGCTTTCGGCTTGTGCACAAACAGGTTACATTAAGGGTTTTGTTACAATGAACTCGTTTCTCGACTTCCTGATGAACTCTATGTATGGAAACAAATTGATTTATGATTTATTTACAATTTAAATTAATTATCGTATAGGTTATCTGATATAATTGATTTATTGCCAATGCCACATATTGAGTTCAACATGATCTCCACTCTTCAAAATATATACTGTGCTGGCTAGGAGGATATAGGGAGCTTTCATTTCTTTTGCACTTTGTCCATTTAGTTTTCTCTTTCTAAGGATTTTTCTTTTGCTATTTGAATGTCATAGGTTAAGAAGCTTGAAGAGCTTGGGATTGGAAGACCTTCAACATATGCAAGCACATTAAAAGTCTTACAGGTATGTGACTTGGGGACAGTCTAATGTCATAACCATACCATGTGTTTTCTTTCTTATATCACATCAAGGCAAACAATTTAAGTTACAAGTCGTGATCAAAGATAAATATGTACGATATTCACATTTTTGATTAAGCTGAAGTCTTTTGAAGAACTCAATCGCTTAAAAATCTTCCTAAATTGATGGAACTAAAAAAATGTATTGGAGGAGGGTTCTGGAGAGATTTAGATGATTTCTTCAAATCCTTTTCATCTCTCTATAATAAATCTTAAGATTAAAAATGTATTAGTCATATGCTTTCCCCTCTCATTCAAAAACACTCTCAAATAAGGTGAAGATTTTTAAATATTTTCCACTTCCCTCTTCCCAAAGCCCTCCCCTCCAAACTCCGTAATGGATCCTTATGATCATTTAACATTTCAATCACACTTCTTTCGTTCTTAGAAATATTTTATTAATTGTTTAATTTCAAAAAGAAAAACAACCCCTCCCTCCCCCTCTCTCCATAACCCCTTTCCCAAACCGACCCATGGCTTTGCTCCTCTACTCTATTTTTACACTGCATCAGCTCAAAAACTTGTAGGGGCTCAATTAATTGAAGTGTCTATCTCATCCCATTGTAGTTTTTTCTATGTATTGACTTATTAAGCTGTAACATTTGCTTGTTCATTTGATTCGCAATTATTGTTAACTATCAATGTTACTATTGAATGAAAGAAAATGAGAGGGAGATATAGTCAAATCGTGTGTCGAAACTACACAACATAGTCGTTTTTATATAGGATCAAGACAAATAAAACCGATTATCGTGTGTCGAAACTACACAACATAGTCGGTTTGATAATAAATACAAATATCATAAATATATTTTCAACACTCCCTCTCAAGTTAGAGCATATAAATCATATGCACCAAACTTGTTGCATATATAATTGATTCAAAGACCTTTCAAGGACTTAGTGAATACATATGCCAATTGATCATTAGAATTAACAAAGCTAGTGGTGATGTCGCCTGATTCGATCTTCTCTCTTACAAAGTGACAATCTATCTCAATATGCTTGATCCTCTCATGAAAAATCGGATTGGAGGTAAGGTGCAATGCTGCTTGATTATCATAGATTAATGTCATTTGTGTTGCCTCTTCAAATTGAAGTTCTTTGAGTAATTGTTTCAACCAAATGAGCTCACAAGTCACTAATGCCATAACCTGTATTTAGCTTCATCGCTAGATCTTGCAACTACACTTTATTTATTACTCTTATAGGATATTAAGTTTCCTCCAACAAGTACACAATACTCAGAAGATGATCGCATGTCAATGGTGAACCTGCCAAATTGACATCTGAATAATCAACTATCTGAGTATGTCCTCTATTTTAAAAAATTAGACTTTTTTCTGGAGAACCTTTAATGTATTTTAAGATTCGTATCACAATATCCCAGTGTTCCTGGCAATGTGAGTTTAAGAATTGATTTATCACAGACTGCAAAAGAAATGTCTGGACGAGTGACTGTGAGGTAGTTTAATTTACCAACCAATCTTCTGTATCTCCCTAAATTTGAAAATGGCACTCCATGGTTAGGTAGAAGTTTGACATTTGGATCCATATGAGTATCAACTGGTTTGGTATTCAATAAACCTGTCTCTTCAAGAATATCCATGACATATTTCCTTTGTGAATTTACTAAGTCGTCATTAGATTGGGTTACCTCAATACCCAAGAAGTAGCAGAGCTTGTTTAGATAGTTTGAAATTGATGATATAGATGTTTCACATGGAGTATGTTATATTGATTACTACCAATTATGACAATATCACTTGTTCTTCAAGGTCACCATGCAAAAATGCATTTTTTAATGTCAAGTTGGTGCAGAGACCAATGTTTGATGGCTACAATAGAGAGGAGTAGTCTAACAGAGACCATCTTAGCCACTTGTGAGAAAATATCACTGTAATCGAGGTCAAAAATTTGAGTGTACCCTTTTGCCACCAAACGAGCTTAAAGTGATCAATCTTACCATTAGGACCAACTTTCATCGTATAAAGCCAAAAACATCTTACGAAAGACTTTTCATATGGTAAATGAATCAATTCCCATATACAACTATTCTGAAGTGCACACATCTTGCAACCATTGCTTGCCTCCATTCTGGGTGGGGTAAAGTTTCACCTGAAGATTTAGGAATAGAAATAGAAGATAGGGAAGACAAGCGAGTATAATGCAAAGGAGAAAGACGATGGTAACTCAAACCAATGTAACGAGGGGATGTGTTACGAGTAAGGCGTATTCCTTTACGAATAGCAATAAGGAATATCAAGAGTCGGATTCGATAAAGGAGAGGTGGCCGCGAAAGAGCGTTTGAAATGACCTTAGTATCAAGAACGGGTGTAGGGATATGCACAATCGATGGTGGTTGACGACGACGATATATCAGAAGAGTTTGTACAATTGGAGGATCCGCATGACGAGTCTCAAGTGGGACAATGGGAGGGGCCACCGGAGGTGTCTCAGGTGAGACATACGTAATAGACTCTGGCGGTAAAAGAGAAGGTGAAACAGACTCAAGTAGGTTCACAAGAATGGTTGTAGACGAAGGGTCAGGAAATGACTAGTAGTATGTAAGAGACTCAAAATGTGAAATCAACCGATATGAGATATCGTCGAAAAGTATGAGAATAACAACAATAGCCTTTGGTAACCAAGAAAGACACATTTTAGTGATCAACCTGAAAGCTTGTTAAGACCAGGAGTGAGATTGTAGACAAAACATGTAGACCCGAAGAAACGAGGAGGAAGTGAGTGAAGAGGGGTATGAGGGAAGAGGATCGAGTTAGGGATTTTGTTATCAATGACAGACGAAGGCATGCGGTTTATAAGGTAGCATGTGGTTAGAACATCGCCCCAGCAATGAGATGGTACATTACCATGAAGAAGGAGAGTACGAATGGTTTCAATAAGATGTAGATTATTGGTTTCGGCTAATCCCATTTTGTTCAGGTGTATGAGCATAAGATGTTTGATGAAGAATGCCGTTAGAGACCATAAAATTTTGAAATTGATGGGACAAATATTCACGGACGTTATCACTGCGCAAAGTGCAAATGGATACACCAAATTGAGTTTTAATTTCCTCATATAATTGTTCAAAAATAGAAAACAATTCAGACCTATCTTTCATTAAAAATAACCATGTACAACGGGAAAAACATCAATAAAAGTAACAAAATATCTAGATTCAAGAGTGGAAATAGTACGGGAAGGACCCCAAACATCTGAGTGAACTAAAGCAAAGAGAGACGAAGCTTGTTTATTATCTCGATCAGGGAAATGACAATGAGTGTGCTTCCCTAACTGACATGACTCACAATGTAAGCTAGATAATTTGGTTAGATTAGGCACTAAGCGTTGATGTTGGGAAAGACTCAAATGACCTAATTGAGCATGTAACATTGCAATTAGTAAAGGTGACATTACTTTGTCGTCCTGATATTCGATCTTGCAAAGTCACATTGCAATTAGTATAAGTGACAACACAATCATGAGAACAAGTCAATTGACTGATAGAAATTAAATTAAATGGGCATCCAGGTACATAAAAGACAAATGTAACAGACAGAGAAAGGAGGATTTGGACAATGCCAATCCCTCGGGATTGTGTTTCGGAACCATTGGCTGAAACTATCCTAGGTAAATAACCAAAAGTAGTAAGATAGGAAAACCTTATTACTAGTAATGTTGTCAGATGCACCAAAATGGAGAATCCATGGGCTAAGAGAAGGTCAGATGCAAATAGGCGACTTACCACTGAGCGGCCGAAATAGTGGAACTGGAGTTCTGACAATACTCTATCCACCGAAGAAAATCTTCATAAGTAGCCAAAATCAGTAAGCAACCTAAAACCAGTAGTAGAAGAGAATTTTTTTTTTTTTTTTTTGGCGATGAACAGTACTGTGCAATGAACCGTGTAGCGACTGATTTACTGAAAAATAAAATAACGATGAAGAAGGGGGTTAACCGGAATTGGGACATAGTTCACCAAAAAAATTCTCATCGAAGGACAGTGCGTCCCCTGGGTAATCATGGTATAGGGTGTCTTTCAATAGACTCTAGATACTATGTTGAATGAGAGAAAATGAAAGAGACATGGTGGAACTGTGTGCATGAACTACCCAACAAAGTCAATTTTGTATAGGCTCGAGGCTTTAAATACAAAAATAAATATTAGAGATACTATCCCTATTTACATCATGTGATTTGTAATAAATACAAAGATCATAAATATATTTTCATCAATTACTGATTGCAGATTGTGTTTCTGGGTGGCCAGTAAAAAATCTAACATATAAATATGGGGGATGGCGGTTATTGTGGTCTATGACTGAAGCATGACAGCTATAATAATAAAAATGTAACTATATTCAAAAGTAGGTTAAAAAACAGCTGAGGGAAAATAGAAGAAAATTGGAGAAAAAAACAGAAAAACAGTGCGTGAATTGTAACATAATTTAATAGCAGGGATAGAGAATCCCCAAATAAGTGAATAACATTAGAAATATCACTCCTTAAAGAAACCTAGGGTCCAATGAATTGGGATTTCCCTATTGGGAAGGGTCATTTCGGGACAAGCAGATCATTTATGATGAAGAGGGTGAGCTTCAAGAAAATGATTTGGCCTTGCAGGATGGAACCATGCAATGCCAGACACGAGATAGATCCCACCTTCATCAAGTCTTATTGCAATAGCATTCGATGCATCAACTATGGCTATTCCCTACTCCAATATTGCAGGAACAACAACTACTAATTCATTGACTAATATATTTATGAAAAGTAGAAAACTAAGCATCCCTCACAATTCACAGATGTAATTGGGTGTAGTTCACTTTATTCTTTGAGATTGGCTTGGTGTCAGTACATCATGGCGTGGGTAACCATAAGTATAACCAAATGCAAATGGAACTGAATGAATGAGTTTATTAGAGTAAGAAGAAGGATATAACAAGGATGAAAGTACAGAGAACAGGAAGTAGAGACTGAGAAAGAAAGGAGAACAGATAGCATATAAAGAGAAATATGCTAAAAATTGTCTGTTCATTGGAAAAGGAAGGTCACAAGATATGAAGATAAGGTTTTTGGATAAGTTTTCTGGATATGGAAGTTGTCTGGATGGTAGTGGAGAAAATTAAGAGAAAGTGGAGTGCAATGTGCTCGGTCAGTTTGATGGCTGAAGAGCCAAAGAGTTGAGTCTTTTATTAGGGTTTATGTATTTTCATTGGTTATGAAAATGGGTTGGGTTTGTTACCCATCTCCTTATTCTTTTGGCTTCTTTTCCATCATTGTTGTCAATTTAGGATAGCAAAGTGGCTGACCCTAAAAACACTAGAGCGGTATAGCACATTGCAAGATGACTCGTTTGTAGAATATTTATACAGATTAAATAATAAATACTAAATGCTTAAAGCTGAAAGAAAGAAAGAAACATAATAACTAATTGACAGCTGTTCAGTAAACTTACATAATTATAGCCATGTTTAAAATTTATTATTCTCTTACACACTGGAAACTGTATGAGCAAAGAACTGTTGCTTACTGTCTTCATTCTTTTGAGAAAATGTAAGATAGCTGTGGATCTTAAGAAGCGGTTGATTAGAGCTACAAGTGTAGTTTTTATGGTAACCAGAAGTTAGTAATTTGCATAATAGAACACATTGGTTTCAATGCTTCATGAGGTTGAAGTTCCAGGCAAAACTGAAGCACCTGGACAAAACCTTCAGGATATATTACCAGACACAACCAAAGCCTATTCCCACTAGCCAAGGTTGGCCATATGAATCATATGACATTATGATGTCTGTCATGAATAATATAATAAAGTAACAAATAACAACTTATCAATCAACTCATACATGTCATAGTTTGTGACTTCCAATTTGGTCTTTGTTGAGTCGTGACACATTTTTAGTTGTCAATTGGAACAATAATTTTCCAAGTGAACTGAACTGCTGTTTATATCATAGATTTTACCTTTTATATCCTCCTTCCCTAAAACTAAATTTAGTGTCTCCTTATGGAATTTGCTGGTTGCTACATTTTCACTCTCTTTATTTCAACATGTTTACTTCATCTTGCACATAAACTTTATTGCATTGCATGAGTTAACCTTTAAATCTCAGTTTGAAAGAATTCTTAGTCCACAATTGTTTGTTGCTTCAGGATAGGAACTATGTGACAGTAAAAAGCCGTGTTCTTTCTCCAGAATTTCGTGGTCGTATGGTAAGCTCTGGGTTTGAATTGAATTTATTGTTTGTTGGGATGAAAGTACCATTGCTGTATTACGTTATTAATATGCTGCAAAAGAAAACTTCAAATGATGCAGTCTCGCTTTTAGTAGCTTGAAGTTTTGGAATCAACTGATTTATATCTTCTCTTTCTCTAGTTTTTCCCTTGCTATGCATATAGAGCCTCTAATACCAAGCTACAACATTTATACACGTGCACAGATATATTTCTTTGAATTCTGATAATCAATAATAAATGCAGTTTATCATATACAATTGATTATTTGCTCTTTTTACCATTGTCTCCAGTTTTTCCTCCTATTGTTCATACATTTTAAAATTAGATAAATTCTGTTATATTTATTTGATTGATCATTGTTGTGGGAACATTTCTCCTGTTACCTTTATTGTATCATGCAGCAATATTATTTATATGTTGACTTCTATTGGACCCATAAAAGAAATACGAATCAAGCCAGTTTGAATCGTTGTCATCTGCTTCCCTGATTTCCATAATGGTTGGGAAATGACATTTGAACAACTCAATTATATATGCGTTCCTCCTTATTCTTATTGAGCAATAATCCCTCTTGCTCACCAATGAGCTTTTTTATATTTAACACCCCACAAATTTCTTTTGCTTATGATATACAGGGGAGAATGGGATAATTATTATAAATTAAATAGACAGAGTCCTTTTTGGTTTCACATTGTAAACGACTTAATTCATGATAAGCTTGTCCATTTTCAGTTATCTTTTGCTTTGTAGAAGTGAGACATGTTGTGATTTATGATGAGTTTTATGCTGTTTTTTTTTGGTGCTATTTAGGTTTCAGCTTTTCTGTCACATCATTTTTCAGAGGTCACAGACTACAGTTTCACTGCTGATATGGAAACTGAGGTATCTACTATGATTGTGTCCCCTCCTCACGTGATCTCTGCAATTTATTTTAGATCATATTTCTTTCAAGGTATTAAAAAGCATTCCTATGGAAGCGAGCTTGGGAATATTAATTATATCCGTTACACATTTTGGAAAAATAGTCCCCAATATCATCGATTCCCAGAAATCTATTTTAGTCATGGATTCCGAGGAATCTATTTAACTCGGGCTTTCCCTCTTTTTCATTCCCGTGAAGGGTTGGAATCTTGCATTCTCATGCCAACAAAGATTATTTTAAAACTCAACCAACTATAGCTTTCTTCTTGCACCTTATTTTATCACTTTTTTTTTCTTTGAATATTTTATTTTGAACTAAAATGATTTTTTAAATATTCGTAGGAGTACTATGTAATTACCAAACATATATATCGTACTTGGGAGTTAATTGTGTTTCTAGGAACTGCATTCCTGGGAATATGATTACCTCCTTAAAGCTGTATATTTGTACTACTATTGGAATCGTAATGTACTATTGGAATTGTAATGCAACGCAAGATGGCTTACTAATTTTGTTTGGTAATTTAAAAAAATTTATTAACTCCTTCCCCACATTTTTAAGTTGATTTCTTTACCTACTTTCTGAGCTAGTTGGTCATTGCTATTTGCCTTTTTTTTTCATAAAAAATATCTATAATTTTTTATTCAGCTTGATAATGTTTCTGCTGGAATAACCAAATGGAAAGGCCTCCTTGGAGATTATTGGACGCGGTTTAAATCATATTGTGAGCGCACTTCTAATGTTCATATTCACCAGGTGTGACTTTTCTCTTCTTTGCTCAATGCTTGACATTTGCAGTTCTCAAATTGTATTTGTATGTTGGCATGTGCTGTTAGTGACTATGATAGCATCGAAACAAAATGTGTAGCATATTTTTTTAACTTATGTACTCATGAAATGATTTTTATACTTACAGGTTGAGAAGATGCTAGAAAAAAAATTTGTGGATTATTTATTTGGTTCTCTTCCAGATAAGAGCCGTGTGTGTCCAAGGTAAGTTATGCCTCATTATGGGTGGAAATAATTAAATATCATGTACATGATGCAGGTTTGTAGGCCTCATAATGTTTCTTACTCTGTTTTGTAACTATTTCTTTTTGGAACTTTTTGTTTGGATTTTTGTAGTGTTGGCTTTTCCCTCTAGATTTACTACTAGTTTTGTGAGAAGGAAAGAAGTCGCATTGCCAATCTTTTCCACTTATTGGTGTATATAGTTGAAGCATATTTCTTGTATCTTTCTGGAAATTAAAGAGGTTGATTCTCGCCACTTGCAGTCTTGATAGTAAAGTTGACTTTAAGCTCAACATAGAATTGGTATAGCTCAACTGGTAATGAGATTCTAAGAATCAATGTACTTAAGCTCCAGGTTCGAATCCCACACAAAAAAAAAAAAAACTCACTTAGGGGGTGAGAAGTCCACGGGCATCGATTATGGTTGTTCAGCCCAGTCAGTGGCTTCTCCACTAGGTTCGATCTTGACCACAGGGCTGAGCTACTATAACTGTTACTCATGGTCTTCTCGCCCCCCATATGAATTTTTCTCTTCTGTGAGATTCAAATTCGAACCATTAGATGGGGATTGAATGGTGGTGCATGTAACAAGAATAACTTGGATAGCCATTTTGGGCCATATTATTTGGCTTCTTCTTCAAGTTGTTTTTAGATATACATGGACTTGTGGCATGCCACTTCTAACAGTGGGCTTCGGTACAAAACTTCATTAGTGTGCCATACCCTCACGATGCAATCATGTTATGTCTAATTTTGCCACACTTATGCGGTAAAAGAGATAATAACAAGATAGGTGTGTATACCCTGCTGTCAAAGTGTTAAGTTTAAGAATTTAAATACTTATTGGTTATGAAACATTGTTGGCTTTCCATCATCCACTACTGTTTAAAATCCACAGTAAATGGTATTTGTTGACCTTGAGGAACATAAACTATATGAACTCATCTTGTAATGTTGTAGTTATACTGGGGTGAATTTTGTGCTGTCAATGTGATTATGCTCATTTTTGTGTGTGTAGAAATTGATGTGTTGATTGCATTCATTATATAGCCGATTTGTTTGTCAGATGTTCTCTTGATAAATTTTGATTTGACTTGTTTCAGTTGTATGCAAGGCACACTGATATTTAAAGTAAGTAGATTCGGTGCTGGCTACTTTATAGGCTGTGATCAACATCCGAGGTGCAAGTAAGTATTATACTACATATTTGGTTTGTAAGTTCTAAGTTATAGCTTTACTGTTGTGTGAAAATGGTGAACTTGTATGTTTCTTTACACATTTTGAAAAAGAATGGTGGTGGTTAATTATGTTTTCCCTTTCAATGCAAAGAAATCATAGTTTCTGAACAGTTTGATTCTTATGATACTAATAAATAATGAGGTCCAACTTAACATAGTCAGAGGGTCCAGTAGCAGGTACTTTTCATTTGAGTAGAAGTAGAAGAGTAAATGAAATGTAAGGTTACTAGATTAGCAAGAACACTAACTCTAGCTTTTAGCGGTGTGAAAATTGGAAGTCAAACCATACCACAAGTCATATGATTCAAGTGTCTTGGGTCTATCATACAAAATGACATGCAATGTTGTCAAATTCAAAATCATACGTAGCATCAGGAGGGAGGAAATTGTAACGTAGAGGATTGTGACACTGATTGTATTGTAAGATCCTACCTAAAATCAATCCAATCCTCTGAAAACAGAGTTGCCATTAAACTTGATGAGAAGAATTTTTTGTCATGAAAACAGCACAACAAAATCTGGACAAGAAAACAGCACAGCAAAACATTTAACATCAAATGCAACAGACCAAAACAAACTGAAAACAAAAAATACAAACCAAACAGAAAATACAAACTGATCAATACCCTAATAATATGATAATACCTTTTACGAAAAAATTATAGAATCTCGCCTGTGAAGAAATGTGGAGGCCTGTTAAGGAGTATAGAGTAGATGGAGGATTGTCCAAGAGAAGTAGAGGCCAATAAAACTACAGCCTATAGGCCAAGACAAGTTATTTAGAAGGTAGATCGATAATCGTTCAATTGAAGTAAATGCAAAAAAACTACAGGCCAAGCCAATCTATTTAAAAGGGTTTAATTTTAAATAAATGATTCCCAAAGGACATTATTGTGTCATTTGATGCATATAACAGATCTCTGGAAAATGCTTTTGTCGTTGCTACTTGCTACTATGCTTTTCTTATGAGCAGTGATGTACTGTAAGCATAACTTTGATCCTACATGCTACTTTTGTTTGGTGAAACCTCTGTTTTGAACTGATTGCTTTTTATGATAGTGCATTAATTAGTATTTTTTGCTGATTCATTCAAAGCATGCATTTATTATATTCCATTACACATAAAACGATATGGCCATTAGATATGTTATGTATGCAATAGTTTATGTTCTCTTGAAATAGGGGATATGCATAACTCATGGGGGCTTATGTTAATTTCGAAACTTATATATTTCTTGCGCTCATTACTGCATTTTTTGCTTTGTAAAATACTTATGGAAATTACAAATTGGTATATTGCTAAAACATTGTATGGTGATATTGCGATTGCTGAAAACAGGTATATTGCTAAAACATTGTATGGTGATGAGGAGGAGGAAGATACACCTCGGCTAAACATTATGATAGAGGAACCAAAAGTCCTAGGTTTTAATACTGGTTCAAATGAAAAGGTTTGCTTAATCTAGGTTTTAATAGTTGTAATTGACTGGTGTAATTTGACTTGTTTGGACTGCTAAATATTGTTTATAATTGGCAATTCTTCTCCCTCAGATCCTTTTGAAAAGTGGTCCTTATGGAGTCTATGTTCAGCTTGGAGAAGACAGGAAGGGATACACACCTAAAAGAGCCTCTGTTCCTCATGTATGTCACACTGGCATTTTCAACTCTTTTGAGGCAATTTGTTATTTATTTTTTAGGCCATGAATGTGAGGTATTATAATTAAAATAGTTTGTATCAGTGACATGGAGAATTTTCTCCCATATTTCTTGCATGCCCACATATTATGCAGTGTTCTAATATTATTACAAGACATATACATGTCCTTGAATGATGGAATTTGTAAGACTTGTGGAAATTAGAGAGGTCATCTTGGTATAAATTAATTGCAATGCAAGTATGTAGTCTTGTTACTTGACTAAAAGTGTGAGTGTAACGACTTCAAAAAAATGGAAATGCAGTCTGCTTGATAATATTATTTTACTGTGTATATTGTTGCTTAACTATACTCTATCTTTTTAGTCATCTTCTATTTGTATTAATGACGATGATGTCATTTAGTAAGGGGGCATTTTTTTTTCAGGGGGACAGGGTCATCTTTTTTGTCTAAAATTATCTTTTCTCACCCTGATTGTTGAAATGAAATTTCAAATTTGGTAGAATTATTCAAAGATTATGATGAATAGTGTTGCTGTTGTTTTTGTCAATTGTTCTTGAAGTCCTCTCCCCTTTTTGAATGTGGCTCCTGAGTTTGTTTGCTGTGCACGCATTTGTGCAATTGCTGGTATGGTTGATGCATTGTCTGTTTTCAAGGATCATGGGTTAAAGAGCAAATGAGCAAATTGTGCGAGTATGACCAATTATTATATTATATCTTCCAATAAAAGGAAAGAAGTCATAGATTTTGGGTTGTTTCAGGTCAAGGATTTGGACTCTGTCACCCTTGAAGATGCACTTGCATTGCTACAATATCCATTGACATTGGTATGTTTCTAAATTAATAGTTAGTTTTTTTGTGTTGGACTTTTGATATATATAGTTGTGTTGTAAGACTATCTTGGTTTAGTAATATCTTATGAATCAGGTTGCAAAATGTTAACCATTAGTATAAAATATAATTATTGCACACTGAAGTTAATAAATCTTCTGTCTCTCCATCTGTGTGGTGCTTTTTAGTCATTTCACTGTTTAATGTTTTCTTCTTGATTAGGGTACGCATCCCAATGATGGACAGCCTGTCATATTAAAGGTTGCAAAGGTTGGCTATTCTATTAGACATCGACATACAATTGCATCTGTTCCTAAGGTAATATTGTAGTTTCGTTCTTTATGTCAAGATTTTATTTCCTTCCTGTCTTTGTAACTTTAATTCATGTTGTTGCTTTTGGAGCATATTCTTGGATGAAAATAGGCATGGAAAACGGCCAGGCCAAAGCCTTGACTGAAAATGAAATGAGGCCTGTTATATAGTGGGTTGGGTTGGGGGGTTAGGGTTTAACCTGGGTAATGAGATACCATATTTTTTGCGGGTTTGCATGGGATGACGATTAGGAGGAAGATTTTCCTGTCATATATTATGCAGTTTGAGAGTGAGCTATCTGTTATAGAGGCCGTGGACAATGAAGGTTTGATAGTGAGGGAATGATGTGGGAAGAACCAGAGCAATGGAATGAACAGAGGAAGCAAGAGATGACTAGATTAACGTTAGGGAAATGATCCTAGATAAGGGAATCTCAACTGATTATAGACCACATCATTTGAAATGAATATTTTGCCATTGGTATATCCATGCATTTATACCCTCTATGGATAAATAGTCTAAGACAATGCACTCCTGAGCGGTGATGAGACAATATGTGAGGGTTATAATGTCTGAGATAGGGATAACTTACACAACCAAATATTTTCAGAAATTTGTAATGTGGGGACGAGATAATTTGCTAGAGAAATAGGGTCTGAGACAGGGATAACATGACAAACCAATATTTTCAGAAATTTATTAATTTGAGAGTTGTGTATTTTTCTTTCATCTTATTCATCTTGACCAACTGTGAGTAACTGTGATGTTTGTGCTAAACAGCAGTTCAACCATAGAATCAAATTGAGAAACTCAGTAGTTGAGAATTGTTACCACTTTCATCTGATACAAAAAATTATTTTATTTATTTCAATTTGGCCAATAACACCCTTGTGTCCACTACTTATGACTTACAAAGTTTTATGTGCACTAATTTAATAACCCATTAGTCTTAACTGGGTATGTTCCATGACTTTCCCCCCTCTAAATTGGTATACAGAATATGAAGCCAGGTGATATCACCTTGGAAAAGGCCCTTGAACTTTTATCAGGTAAGGATGTGAGACGCTGTGGTCGGCCCAAAAACAAACCCAAAGTTGAAGCTATTGAAGCTTTCTAAGATTTTGACCTGGATAATTTGCATGAGTGCGGAGTTTTAACGTGATTGACAGTAACTTATGCCTTAAGAAACTAGCTATGTTCGACAATACAGCAATCAAGAGTTGCAACTCCCAGTCCCAGATGAGTTAGTGAAGATTCTTTTATGGAGCCAAATGAAGATTCTTCTATGGAGCCAAATGTATACCAGTAATGTAGTTTTCCATGAATTTTGTTCCATGTCTCTTTTTTGGCTAACTGTGTATATAGGCTGGCCAATCCGATTTATTTGATAGAATTATAATTTTCCTATTGTTGTACTATATGCTGACTTATAGGCAACTCCCTGAACGCTGATATTTTGTTTGGCCAAAGGGTTGATATTCTTTTAGCCTTAATTTATATTGTAAGGAGACTCACCGCAAATTCACAATAAAGTCGATAAATTATGTTGCCTGTTGACTTGACTTCAGTCTTTCCTTCTATTTTCACCCTTTTTTCTACTAGGTTTAAAGTTTATTTTATTAGAAAAAGTTTTAGAATTTATTTTGGTCCCTTATTTATTATTTATTCCGAATTTTAAGTCCTTTAAATTTGAAAAATGTCAGGCAATTTAGAGGATCAAAGCTACTGAATTACTCATTTTAAAACTAAACACGATCAGAATAATTGATTTGATCTAGTAGGCATTACTTTCAGTCCAATTTATTTTATAAATGTATACAAAATATCTTTAAATATATTTAAAATTTGTGATGTATATTATAGATATCGTAGAATTTAAACTATATTTGTACTACTTCAATGAGATGCATTGACAGTATGAAAAGATGTTACACATTTATCCAATTATAATCATTACGATATCACTTTATTAAACCACTGTATAAAATATCTCAATAAATACTTATGTAATTGTATAATCATGTAAATATAGTTGTCACTGTTGACACAGTGATTAAAACTCTATTTTCATTATTATTATGAATGTAAATTAATATATTAGTATGCTAATTTGTTTTTTTGATTCTTCTACATGAAATTATTGCTTAATATATACTAAGGAAAATTAAAAAATATAATCATGATTTATTTCATCATAAACATAGTAGGTTGCCATAAGGTCTGTAGCATAATGGCACAAAGTGAATATTCGGTCTCTATTTTCATTCCCCAATCTAATCTCAAAAATGTAGAGGGAGGGAGAGAACTATAGTACATTTTTTTTTACTGTTATAGTATGTTAACAAATATACAATGTAACATGGTTGGATTCAAATATCCCAAATATACAGGCAATCAGTCCCTAAAGAGACTTGGTGTAACTTGACTGAACATTCTTAGACTATGACTATATTGCTTTTGCAATCTAAATTGATGAAAAAAATAAAATAAAATCAATTCACATGCATAAATTGAGTAATCAAGGCATGCTATATACATTAAAATACATACATACATATCAATTAACCTAAGTATACTTTACACTTGGATAGTTCTTGTCGTGACCTATCATAGGGGGCTTGATGTATTTCTTGTGCTGTCCCCGGAATAAGGAAGTGGAGAACTTGATCCATCCTACAAAACACATCAGCCAACAACATTTGTTTCAATGTGTCATAACCTCAACTCAATCAAACCAACTATACTATGTAATTGTTCAAACTTCAATGTTCTCATAAACAAGAATGATTCTTTGCTTGAGCACATACCTAGAAGGTTCAGATTTCTTTGGAAAACACGCAATCAAACAATCTTTACAGTTGATTGAAGATCGGATGACTCATATTTTGACTTCACCAAATCAATTTTAAAATACATCTTCAAATATGAGTCCTCCAATTTTCATTTAACAACATTCACAATTGCATCATTGTACGGAATTCGAATTGTGTTTCAGTCTAGTTGTCATAATTAAATAAAAGCTAAAAAATACTTGCAGATTTGTTTAAGAAAGACAGGGTTCTAGGAAATAGTTCTAGTAAATTATTCCCTTGTCAAGGGAAAGGGAAAGAATTTAAAGAATTTTCCAAAACCCTGAACATTGAGGGAAGTGTCTACAATGTTTATAAGTAAAAGTACAATTAAAAAGGCAGCAAAGTACATATTGAAGTTATTTTGATATTATCTCAATAAAGTATATTTATGTTTATTAGAACTGTGCTCATGCAAGAATGTTTGACAGAATTTACGAAAACAATTTATGACCATAAGCTCTTCAGGATAGCTTACAAAAACAACTTATAATAATATAAAAACAGTTTGACTTTACTTCACCTTTTGTTATTGAAATAGTCTATGCATAAGCGCTTACTTAATAAACGCTTATGTTATAATCGTTGAATTAAGTTGTTTATCCAAACAAGACGAGTTATTGAAAGAAACTTACCATCTGAAGAGAGACTTGGCTCTGAGTGGAAGGACTAATAAAACCACTGAACAATGAATGGTTATCATTATTTTCAGCAAGTTCTCTTAACCTATTAAGTTCTGGCATAACCTCTTTACCAAGATCAGGTCTATCTTTCCTCCTTAACTCAGCACACTTTATAGCCATCTCTGCAAACCCCAAAGCCTCTTCAACTGGCCAATCTGTCAATCTTGGATCCAACATCTCACCAAATGTTCCCTTCTCAATTGATTTACCAACATGATGTGTTAATCCCATTGGTGGTCTTGCTGTCAAAATTTGCAAGAAAATTATCCCAAGTGAGTAAATATCAGATTTCACTCCCAACATTCCTGTCTGTTGATACTCAGGATCAATGTAACAGAATGTTCCAGCAGCCGATGTCATTCGGTATTGCGTCACATTGTCAGCTACCGATGGAGGTACTAGTCTTGCCAAACCAACATCACTGATTTTAGCAACATAGTTTCTGTCAAGTAAGATGTTTGCTGGTTTAAGGTCTCTATGGACTAATGGCTCAGGTTTTGTTTGGTGGAGGAATAATAAGCCAGTTCCAATTTCAGCTGCGATTTTGAACCTTAACTGCCAAGGTAATGGTGGAGAGTCTCCTCTACAAAAGAGACAATCATCTAAACTGCCATTCGCCATGTGCTCGTAAACGAGGCAGCCATACTCCGGACAGGCTCCTAGGAGGAGAACCATGTTTGGATGCCTAATGCAACTCAATACCTCAACCTGCAATGCAAGTATGATTTCAACTCATGGTAACAAAAGTGAGAAATTCTATAAAGTTCACAAGTGAGTCAGTGTCGTCAAATAGTTGCTATAGCAGAACCTCCTCTTGCATAGCAGCATTTGAACAAATCACAGTTGTTTTGCGTTACACTAATTAGTACAAAATATTGTCAAATAGCAACTATTGCAGCACTATAGCGCTGTAGCGCAACGGAATTTAAGAGTGAAGTGAGGTGTATCCATCCTCCAAAAACTAAAGTTTCACTAGACACTTTAATTGCTTATATGGTTATAGAGTTTTATTATCTGATTACCTCTCGTTGAAACTGCGACCTTCCTTGTGCTGCATCGGGACGAAGAACCTTAACAGCAACTGGTGTATGGTCCAGAAGACATTTATAAACTGGACCATAACCTCCTTCTCCAATCTTAAGAGACTCAGCGAAAAAATTCGTCGCAGCCTCGATCTCTTCGATCGCATACCTTCTATACCTCACATCGTTATTTGTCAAAGCATCAACTACTTTTCTTTTCTCTTCTGCTTCTCTTAGAGCTTTCATTTCTGCATTTATTCTCTTCTGTGCTTCAAGTTCTGCAATCCTCTTTTGTGCTTCAGCAGCCTCCATGGCTGCTTTTGATTTTGCCTTTTCCTTTTCTGCTATAGCCAATGCATTTTCTTCAGCCATCCTTGCTTCCTCCAATCTTCTCTCTTCATCTAATTTCCAACGTTGGAGTTCAACAGCCTGTGATGCATAACGTGTCATATTATAAAACCAAAATAAATGTTGTGCTTTTTTTTTTTAATGTAAATAAGGGGCTTGGATTTCATGTAGTCAGAGTCTGACTTCAGGGAATTCATATGTAAATAAGGTATAATCAAGTGATTGTACTCAAGTGACTAATAAGTCTGAATGAAGGGTAAATTGTTCGGGAGAACTCGAGTTCAAACTCTAGATGAAATGTTCGGACTTTACTTACCTCCCGATGAAACTGTGGATTACCAGGGCCTGGGAACCGGAGGGTTGAGACAAAATAAAATGTAAAAAAGGTATAATTTTTTCATACCTTTTGTTGTGCTGTGAGTGCTTCTTTACAAGCTGTGCTATACATTTCCATTGTTTGCTTTAGCTCCAACTTCAGTCTCCTCATTTCAGCTTCAACATCATCCTATACTTGCAACACATGATTATCCACAAGTTAGTAGCAATAAAAAACAAAAGCACTTTATATGTATCCTTACATAAAAAAAATTCTGAGCAACTGAAATATTTAAATTTGTGATCATTGAGTTTAGTTTGAGTTTTCTGTTTTTATTTCTTATTTTCCCTTTCGGATACAAATTTGTCATCTTTGTTTCAATATTTTGTATGCGAAACAAACACAGTCTTTGACAACAAGAAGCAAAGTGAAAAACAAGATGAAAGAATTTTAACCAAAAGCAAAAGCCAAAAGTAAAAAGAATAAAAACATTTTTCAGTATTGTTAACAGTTGTCTGTTCAAATTTTACTGCGCTACAATGCTATAATTTACAAGACTATTATAGCCGCTATTTCATAACACTTTACACTAAATGGCGAATTGCAAAACAAAAGTGCAAATTAGTTGGTTGTCCTTACTTACCATATTTTGTGATGCACAAGAAGATAGTCCATCACTGTCATGTGAGAAAGATGAGAAATCAGGAGTGCCAATATCAATAGACCTTCTTCCATAATGCATTGACTCAAAGCTATGGCTAAGATTTCCATCTGTATCTGAGCTATATGACATTCTAGGGTTTGAAAAGCTTGACTCTGAATTACTGTTGTTGTTATACATGGAAGGAAACAAACGATCTGTACTTGGTCTTCCTGAGCTTATAAAGGTTATGTCAGTATCTTGCATAGAAAGGTCTCCATATGACTTGTCATCTGGACGTTTCCTAGTGAATGGTGACCTGTTTCCAATACCATTTTTGCTTATAGATTATTATTATTATAAAGTAATGTTACTTATGCATGCATGCAAATTCAAGTGTCACTCATTAGTCCTATATTTAGTGTCTTATGGTTTTAGACGAAGATGTTGTATCATTGTCTTTATTATCAGTTAATTGCTTTATTTCCAGGAATGAAAAAAAAAATGAAAAAGTCCTAAACTACCATTTACTTGCTAATACCTATCATCAAAACTTTTTAATTTTTCACTCACAAAACTATGCTAATTCCTCAATTAAATCCTCTATTTAGGGTCTTTTTAGAATACCTTATTTAAATTTGTTTATCGGTATAAATATTTAAGAGACTATTTAAAAGTATATATAT
>JBBPBR010000005.1:50930491-50948171 GCA_037974775.1 Cicer pinnatifidum | reverse complement strand
TATACATTCACAATGCAATGAAACATATATTTGAATTTTAATCCAAATAAATATGACTCTATTTAATATTTGAAATTGCTCAATTAAAATAATATTGCTAATGAAAATCTATAAAAGAGAGAAAGAAAAAAAAAACCAAAACTAACTTCTCAACTAAACACATTCTAAAATTCTTCAATTTTTTATTGCTCTTTTTCCCATTGGTTGGGTATTTTTAAATTATTTAAGACTTGTGCCATACTTTTTATTTCACTAAAGTCTTTTTAAATAAATTGCCATTTTGGTGAATTTGTTTTGGAGTAAACCGACCTAAGTCTAATGCCATCTCCTTTAACCTATATAATTATAAGTCTCACATCATATTTTTTTTTGGGGAGAACGAATAAATTTTTAGGTGAAATTGGATTGGGTGAAAGTACAATTAGACTTTTTTTGTGTGTGCACCCACGTGTCATAAAGTTACAATGTCAAGGTGCTACCAAAATATATAAATAAACAAATTAAGGGGTTTGCACTATTATATCCCTTTTTTCAATTTTATATACCAAACTGCCCCACTTTCAAAAAAATATACCAAAATGTCCTAGTTTTTCCCCCCAATTGCTGGTCGCAACCTGAGGGTGCGACATCTTGAAAAGCTTTTTTTTTACTTCTTTAGATGGTCGCATCCTGGGGATGCGACCTCCTACTAGACAAATGCAAAAAAATTTCGTTCCCATTTTGCCCTTAGGTACACTACTCATGTATATATATATATATATTGTTATATATTTTAAAATTAATTATAATTAGTTAAAATAATAAAAATAATATTGTTATATATTTTAAAATTAATTAGTTAAAATTTATTAATATTATTTAAATATTATGAATTATAATAATAAATAGAATAATAATAATAATAATAATAATATCCAAAAAATATCCCTCAAACCTTTGTGGTTTTGAAAAATAACAATAAATTTAAGTTGATTACTTACCAAAAAGCTAAGTTGATAGTTGATGGGGAGAAATTGAAAAGGTTTGAGGGATATTTTAGTAATTGAAAAGGTTTGTGGAGTGACATGCGATCTCAAACCTAATAATAATAATTACTAAAATATCCCTCAAACCTTTTCAATTTCTCCCTATCAACTATCAACGTAGCTTTTTGGTAAGTAATCAACTTAAATTTATTGTTATTTTTCAAAACCACAAAGGTTTGAGGGATATTTTTTTGGATATTATTATTATTATTATTATTATTATTCTATTTATTATTATAATTCATAATATTTAAATAATATTAATAAATTTTAACTAATTAATTTTAAAATATATAACAATATTATTTTTATTATTTTAACTAATTATAATAAATTTTAAAATATATAACAATATATATATATATATATATATATATATATATATATATATATATATATATATATATATATATATACATGAGTAGTGTACCTAAGGGTAAAATGGGAACGAAATTTTTTTGCATTTGCCTAGTAGGAGGTCGCATCCCCAGGATGCGACCATCTGAAGAAGTAAAAAAAAAAAAAGTTTTTCAAGAAGTCGCACCCCCAGTTTGCGACCAGCAACTGGGGGGAAAAACTAGGGCATTTTGGTATATTTTTAGTTTGCGACCAGCAACTGGGGAAAAACTAGGACATTTTGGTATATTTTTTTGAAAGTGGGGCAGTTTGGTATATAAAATTGAAAAAAGGGATATAGCAGTGCAAAACTCACAAATTAAAGTAAAATAAAATAAAAATAAAAAGCTAGAACCAGGTGTAATTTAATTATATAAAAAAAAAAAGCAACCCAAAACGTGATTTTAATAAGAAAGGTAAATTATAGTTGTTTGTAATATAATGTGTATGTGTAATCTACCACCCTCCTCCACTAGGCTTACATTCAATGGATTTGAATATATTGGCATCTTCACACCCACGTGTCGTAAAGTTACACGAGTGTTATATTTACTTTCTACTTTTTCATTAACTTCTCACTTTTTTTAGAAGTGCATTTAAAATATTAGCCACATTTTTTTCTCCTACATGTCAATTTGTGTAAATAAAAAAAAATTAATTATAGTTTTGGTGCTGTATTCTAATTGATTTGTCGAATTGGTTTTTCATATTTGAATTTCAACGTTATTAATTTTTTTTATAAACTTTTTAATTAAAAATAGTTTAATTGTAGTTTTCATCTTATATTTATCTTTTATATTTATACTGATTCACATTTTTTGTCTCATATTTTAAAAACCAACAGTTATATTTATTTTTTGAGATTTTAAAATTAAAAAAATAACGATTTAATATATTTTAAATGATGTGACATATAAAACCTTTTAAATGTATTAATTATTCATATGTCGTTAGTTAAATTAAAAATATCAAAAAATTAAAGTTAAAATTTAAATTTTTACTGTATTTTATTTAAATTTTATAGGTGTTAATCACTCTACATCGCATCATATGTCACGTTATTTAAAATATATTATGTCATCATTTTTTAATTAAACAATTAGAGAGAGATCAAAATTGTCGACTTTTAAAATAGAAGAATCAATTTCGTAAATCAGTATAAATAAATGGACTAAAATTACAATTAACCTTTAAAAAATTATAATTTTACATATTTAAAACGACGTGATATATAATTTTATGACGTTCAAATAGATACTTTAAGAAAAATTTATTGACATTTTATTGATCTTAATTATATAGCATGTCGTTTAAAATATATAATATTAATATTTTTTTAGTTAAAAAATTTATAAAAAGAGATAAAATTGTTGAATTTTAAAATAAAAATATTAATTTCTTAAATTAATGAAAATAGGAGATTAGATATAAAAAAAGACAACATAAACATTTATGTGTCAAGAACACAAACCATAATCTCATGTTCCCTTTATTCTTAGCTTCAGACTAAAAGATCTAATACAGCAAAAAGTGATCTCTCACGAGACAAAGCAAGGTGTTTCTATACTTTTTCTATGTCTCTTCTCAATCACTAGTTTACTTAAGTTTCCTAAAACTCACAATATAAAAAAATTCAACCTAAAATTTAATTGCCTTCTATAGTCTCTCAATACTATAATATATAATTTCCTAACAAAAATTATCTTCTTTTGGTCTCTAGAATTTTGCATCTTCTACAACAACAAAAAAACTCAACTATGAAACCTTCAATAGAACCAAACAATGAAGCAACCATTGACATAGAAAATTCCAATTCCAAAAGAGTATCTTTCTCTAACCAACACAATGTTCCTTTGTTACTTCAACCATCATATGCTAGATCAAAATCAATGATCTTTGATGAACTAAGAAACTTCAGAATATGTCTTAAATGGTGTGCTCTTGATCACTCATCATGTGTTGGAAAACTAATTTCTTATGTATCATTCATCTTCCTCACTTTAATTGTACCTCTTTTAATAACACTTTTTGTTCAAGTCTCTGCATCTTCCCCTGAAGATGATCCTATATCCTTGAACAAACTTGTTCAAATACCGGAATCCGCTCTTGCCATCATTTCCTTCTTCACTCTCTCGCGTTTCTTCCGAAGGTACCAAAACAAATTAACTTGTATGTGTGTACGTGCGTGCGCGTGTTTTTTGTTTTTTTTTAGATTTTTGCATAAACAAAATTCAATGTGTAAATTGGTGCATAAATCAAGATTTTAAATTGTAGTTACGTTGCAGTCATTGATATTTTAAAAAAGTTGCATATAAATTAATGTGATTAACATGTAGTATAATTAAATGTTTAATGTTTAAAAAAAAGTGTGTTGGTGTTAACTTCAAGCCAATTGATTAATTGATATGAAACAAGTGAAAGCAAAAGTTGGCAACATCTTGTAATTGAATTATGAGAAGTAGATAGTAAGTAATTGTATATTGAGTTTTTTATTTTTTTTATTTTTTTTTTATAGTAAACTAATTTTGAGTAGTTTAATCATAATTGCATATAAATATGATTGTTAGATAAAATATTATTTTAGAAATGACCCTGTAGAGCAAAAGCTGATTTATTTGTGCTGATTATAATAGTGAAAATTGTTTTGTTTTAATCTTCTTTTTCATCCACCTCACTCATTATAAAATCATATTACTTTTTTTAGTAGCTACAAAAAATTAGTATTTTTTATTTTAACTAGAAAAATCATTTTTATACAATGATCAATTTAAAAAAAAAAAAAAACTTCAACAAACACAATTAGACTATTTAAATTATTATTTTTAGTTAAAAAAGTTTTTTTATCGAATAATATGTAACAAACGGACACTAAATCATATAATGTTTTATGACAGATATGGTCTACGACAACTTCTATTCTTAGATGCATTGCAAGATGACGCTACATTCGTGCGTCGCGGCTACGCGCGCGAGCTAGAGAAAGCATTCAGATACTTGGGATATATAATTTTACCCTCCTTCTTTGTAGAACTTGGGCATAAAATCATATTCCTCTCAGCAGTTAAGATTTCAGCACCACACATTAGTGCTGGATTCCCTCTAAACTCAATTGTATTTGTATTAGTGTTAGTTTCTTGGGTATATAGAACAGGGGTGTACTTGTTGGTTTGTGTGATTTTTAGCCTAACTTGTCAACTACAAATATTGAGATTTGAAGGGGTTCACAAGCTTTTTGAAGGGTGTGGGTCAGAAGCAGGGGTTATATTTAAAGAACATATTAGAATTAGAAGACAATTATGGGTTATAAGTCATAGGTATAGATTTTTTATAATTTGTTGTGTGATTACAATGAGTGTTAGTCAATTGGGTGCTCTATTGCTAGTTTTGGCTTCCAAGTCAAAGAAGACATTCTTCAATTCTGGTGACCTTGTGGTAAGCACATTATTATATTATATTTTAGAGTTAAATAAATTTTTATTTTTTTATAAAATTTTATTATAATTTTTACATTTTTTAGATTTTATAAAATTATCAAGCAAACAGATTTTGTTTTTGTTGGAACGCCAATGTATATTTTTGAATAATTTTTTTGATAAATATGTTCGTAATATTATAAAAATTTGTCTACAAAAAAATATTTTCAAATTCGATTTCTAAATTTATATTTTTATGATTTTTATTATGAGTCTATGACATTTAAAAAATGCATATTTAACTCATCTTTAAGTTCAAGATTTTATATTTTTGTAGAATAACTTTTTGTAATATTCTAAACATATTTAAAAAAAAACTATTCAAAATTAAAAAATTGATCAACAATTAATCATATTTCGATATAATAAAGACTTAAAGTTTAAAAATGTTTGAAGAATCATTTGAAAGTTGATGAAGAATTAAACATGTTTTTAATTTTTGTTCCTCTTAATGGCTATTATTATATGGTGTTTGTTTTGCTTGGTAATTTTTTATATTTGAGGTTTCACAAGAAAAGGAAATTTTAACAAGCTCTGAATATTATGCTAATACTCTAGTCCTTTCTAATATGATTGGTAATTTATGCAGATATGTTCAGCTGTGCAATTGAGTGGCTTCTTATTATGCATCTTAGGTGCTGCAAAAATCACACATAGAGCACAAGGAATAGTTTCAATTGCCACAAGATGGCACATGTTGGTGACTAATGCTTTTGCTGAATCAGAGCAATGCAAAGATCAAATGTCTGAGGCACTAGCTAGTGATAGCAGTGATTCTGATTCCTCAGACATACACATAACAATAATACCACAACGACTCTCCTCCTTCCATACCAGACAATCTTTAGGTGACATTTATTTTTACTGCTTTAATTTTCAATATCATTTGATGTAGATGTATAAAAGTTAAATGTTTTGAGTAATTTAAGGATTGTGATTGGATTTGTTTGTTTAAAATTTTTAAAAAGTGATTTTGATTTTATATTTTTTAAAATAATTTTTATGACAAATTATTTAAAAATAGAAGAAATTATTTCATATTCATTTGTTATAAATTAAAAAAAAAACAAATTTTGACATTCAATAATTTAAAATTCATTATTAGAGATTTTAAAATGGTAAAATTATTTTTTTTAAAGTATTTTTCAATAATGATTTTTATGAAAAGATTCTCAAAATTTTTATTTTAATCATTTTTTAAAATTTTATTATCCAAAAAAGTTGTAGTAAATAAATGAAATACGTAAAATAATATTTTCAAATAAATTATTTAAACTAATTTTTTAAAAAGTTAAATACTATAACTTTTATAAATAAATAAAAAAATTAAACAAACGGACCTATTATCTTACCAATTATTTATTGTGTTTGATTATTGCAGTGACATATCTGCAACACAACCATGGAGGGATAACATTGTATGGGTTTACACTTGATCGAGGATTCCTACATACTCTATTTGCCTTTGAGTTCTCTATAGTGCTTTGGATTCTTAGTAAAGTGGTTGTCTTGTCATAACAAAATATTCAAGTTTAGAAAGAAAAATCAAGCCTTGCATATGAGACAAGGAATGTGTATCATTAATTATATCTCGTATATGATTGATTAGATCCCCTTTTTGTGTGTAATTATACTATGTCTAAAATGTGTATATCTTATAACTAAAGTTTTCATGTGTAAGAGAATTAGGGAATTTTAATAGAATTCATATGTTAAATAAGTAAAGTTTAATTTTAATAGAATTCTAAAGTTTAATTAATAATTGTTTCAATTAAGATTTATATTAATTTTTAATTAAAATTTGTTAATTATTTGAGTTCAATTAAAAGAGAATTACTCTAACATAATATTGTCTATAAAATTTTTAATATATAATACCTCAATTTTGACATTTTAAATACGTCGATTTTGTTTTTATTTTGTGCTATTAATTTAAATGTTTTAAGTTTATTATCAGATTTATCTTTTTTTGTTCTAACCACTTGAATTTATTCTCAATTGATATATTTTATTAATTTAAATAAATAAATATAGTTTATTTTATAAAAAGTTAATTAAAATTCAAATGAATCTCACTAAATCACTTAAATCCATCTAATTTAATGAATTGATTCCACCTAAATTCAACAAAATTCATTTTAATTTCAATTAATTAAAGAATATGTGTTGAAAAGAATTTAATAGATTAACAACAAAAAAAGATTGTAACAGGGAGTGTGCTGTAAATATTTAGTGAATATAGGTCCATATGGTAGAAATTTGGTAGATTAAAATTGAAATTGTTTACAAATATGTTTGAAAAAATTGAACAAACAACAAATCAGCAGACTTCATGGCCCAATGGATAAGGCGCTGGTCTACGGAACCAGAGATTCTGGGTTCGATCCCCAGTGAAGTCGTTTGATTAATTTTTACATCTTATGATTTTGTATTTTTTTTAATTTCAATTCCCATGTTCGGTGGATAATAATTTAGGCCTACATCTTTCTGAAAATTCCGAATTCTTGACTCGAAAAAGTGATCTATAATAAATTTTGTAATTTATTCTTTTTGATGAAAGGTTAGATAGTAACATTAAAATTGCAGCTAGTTTTGTAGATAAATGAGTCTTATAATTTTCTCAAAAGGAAATGATCACAATTATAAAGAGCATTCTCCTATGCTGCATTCATTCATTCACTAACAAGGGAAAAAATAATTATCAAAATCAAATTAAAATATTCATTTACACTCTTGGAGAAGATCAAATAGTTGCTTAAGGGTGTTAGAGAAATTCCCTAGCCTTGCTATGAGCTTGTCCCCTTGGCGTCTAGTAAATTCAGTATGGTAGTCCACTATATTCTCTGAGTTAGCTTCCTTACAGTCTACTGATTCAGCACTAATCTCTTGAATCTCTATTGCCAACTCCTGCAATTTCAGAGTCAACATTTCCTCGTTATCGTCACTGTTAATTGTTATGTTTCCTACACTAATCGGCTTCGGCTTTTCAATATCATAGTTTTCGTCTACTTCGGCTAGGCTCTTCTGTGGCTTCTCTATGTTCTTTGGACGCCTTTTTGCAGGACTTTTCATCTTAGATTTCTTTTCTAGGAAGTCTTTCAAATACTCATCTTCTAAATCAATATTTTCAGGCTCTTCTTCATGGTTTTCCTCATCCACCTGTTTTTCTTTCAGAGTTTTTGAAGACTCAACTGGCCAGCATTTCTTAGGATTTTGAACGCAGTATCTCTCAGATTTACATCGCTGCTTTTTTCTTTTGGGTCCTAACAATTAGTTCATGAGAATGCATTAGTTGAATGAAAAATTCTAAGCAGTACAGAGACAATGACATACAAGTTGCATTGATTTCCTCAATGAATTAAACTGTGAAAAAGAATGGAACTATATCACCAAACTTTTTGTCACCAAATTGTATTTCTATTTTGATCATGAACGAAAAGTCGTAAATAAACTAAATATAAGGTGCTCTTTGGAGCTCATGAATACATTAAGCTAGCCTATAGAATACTAACTAAACAACGGGTTATGTATGTTTCAGTAAATTGAACTAAAAGAATGGGCGCATAGTGGAAAGCCTCAACCTTCCCATTATTGCTAACACGAACAATTGGCCACTTTATGGCCACAAAAGGATATACAAGTTGAACTAGTTAACGATAGCATGAAATTTTAATGGTATCAGGCAAAGCACAGAGATATACATAATTTGAATAATGGAAACTCAACATTTAACCACTCAATCTTATAATTAAAATGCACAACAAGACTAATTCATTATTCATCAATCACAACAATAATGATTGTAGCTAACATCGCACCAATGTGTGACAAAACGTCAACTAGAACAAAATTGACATAAAATAAAACATTAAATAAAGAAGCAACCGTAAGTGTATGTTTGGAATCACAGTGAATTTCACAAAATTACGGTGGCACTGTATTTTGTTGAAGCTATCAAGTGTAGCTTTCGTCAAAACCATGGTGGCACACCGTGATTTTGCAAAACTCATCAACAATCCAATCATGCAATGAATTGCTAACTTTTTCCTAGCCCCTCTAAACCCCTCATAATATCCTGTCACTTTTAAAAAAAATTGATTTATTTTCAAATTATTTATCGCCTTAGATTCAGGTGCAATCAATCACCTAGATCCAACAGCTCCATACAAAGAACCCAAACTCCTTTCCATTAGAGTCAATCATATTTGAAGAATGTATGTGATGCTTCTTCTAATAGAGATTCCAACTATGGTTCCCCACATTGTGGAACTACTACCTTTTCCAATACCTAGCTACAATCTGTTCATCTCAAACCAGGTAACAGAACTATTTTAACTATATAGAGTATATTGGATTCTACGATGACAAAAATTGATTTTGATTAAATAAGTAAATCTTAGGCAAAATAATTTAGGTTTGGATAAGTATTTGTTTGGTTCCACATTTGGAGCGACCAAAATTGATTCTGGAGGTGTAAAATTCATTTTGACGAGTGATTGTTCTCGCGTAGAATTCATTTTGCTTCCAGAGTTAATTCTAACTTAAAGTTAGGATTCGTAGCTTGAGTTTAATCGTGATTTTTACATTGAAATTTATTTTTCAACTCACTTTTACGTAAATGTATCTAAACATAAACCACTTTACATTCAACTCTAACTCACTTCAAAGTAAAATCAATTATACAAAATCAATTTTTGTCACCACATAACCAAACATGCACTAAATTTGAGTATAAAAATCTCATTTGGAGGCAAAAAAACGATAAATAATAACTTCAACTATGAATCAATTATAGCTGTCAAATCAATTCTAATTGAGAATCTCCAAAAATTCCAAAATCAATTTTAAATTTTCAAAATCACTTTTACCTCTCTCAAGAATGAATCCAAACACGCACATTGTAAAAAATGTAAAGTTAACCTAATAAGACATTAAAACGAATAGTACCAATTTCAACGGTGGCATCGAGGTCCTCATTCTTCTCCGTTTCAGGATCACTTTCACGATCAACTTCACCTCGTTGTTCTCTTCCTTTAACAACACGCTCAACAGCACTAAACAATTCAAGATCCAAATTCGAGGAAGATCTTCTTCTTCTGAAATCGTCGTACTCAGAGAGGATAGAGCACCACTTCCGACGACACTGAGCCAAGTTCCGATCGACATCCAAGGCGGCGCAGTTTCCGGCTATGATTTCCCACCGCTGGTAAGACGATAGATTAACGGAACATTCGGCTTCAACGGCAGCGACTTCGTTGACGAGAATGAGAGATTCCGTTACGGTCCAGTCCGGAGCCGCTTGAGATCGCGTGCGTCGATTTCCGACGGTATCACGTGCGTTTTCCGTCATCTTCGGGTCTTAGTTCATGTGATGTTAAAACGTCACCGTATAGTGCTACTTTCCTGATTTAGTTTTTTAGCTTAAAAAACACATTAAAGCTTCAAACTAAAACCTTATGCATACTATTCAAATTTCAAATTCTTTGAAGATCAAATCTAGTTGCTCAAATGTACTTTACCAAATTCCATTTTAATTGTCATATTTATCAATAAGAAAATTTTATTTTTATTTAACCATTATTTTAAAAGATAATTAGAACATGAATTATTAATTTATCGGTAACATTATAAGATATTCGACAGAAAGAAAAAATATATAAAATGGAATAATAAATAATTAGAAACATCGATAAAAAATAAAATAAAATAACAATATCAAAAATAGTAAATTTTATTAGTTATTTTAATATGTGTAAAAAAAATCAAAAGATAACAATTAAAAAAAAACGGAGTAAATATATCTTTATTTGAAGAAAAAAAAATACTAATGTTAGACTATGATTGATAAAAAAAAACTAGTACAACATATAAATTATTTAATAGTAGACAATAGTAAGTTAAGGATTGAATTAATTGATAAATTCAATATGATATAAAAATTTAATTTAATTCTTAATTAAATTTTTTTAATTAAGATAATTAATGTGAAATAAAAAATTATATATTTTAAGTTATAAAGGCAAGTACTAGTTACATTAACCAATTAATTACGATACGATACTAACTTAGACTTTTCATTAGAGTCGCATCACGTAGTTATTTTAATTGGCTTGGTTAGGATATACGTTTGTGTGTGCTTCAAATGTAAATTGAATAATTTCTATCTTTCTTCAGTTCACAAAGGAACTAATATTATGGTCGGGTTTCTTTGAGTTTCTTCAAGTACGAGGATACGGAGCTTTAAAAAGCTTCAACACATGTCAATAATGTTTCTTCTATACGAATATCCAACCAACTCAACATTATCTTCAATGCTAAATTTCAGAAACAATATGCATTGCCTAGGTTTCTCGCCAATCTAATAACGGGTTAAACAACAAATGACACATCAGATCAATTATTACAAACATATCTCAACAAAAGCACCAATTGTATGTATAGTGTTGTCAACAGGACAGTTTTGGAATATAAGGTCATCCTAACGACATTTTTGGATAGATTGGATTTAAAAAATTTATCATTTTTTCTATTAAATAATATTTAATTACGTGAAAAAATTTAATTAAATTAAAAATCATTAGTTATTGAGATCTGAGTATGAGTTATTAAACGATAAAATGAATAATAATTTGCAACTTGAAGGGCTATTCCTAAAGGTCTATTCCAATTATTGTTATTAATCGGAATTATAGGATTTTTTTTTAATCTCGTTATGATATTTTAAATTGTTGAATGGTTTTATTCGAAAATAAAGTATTCAATAATTTTTTAAAATATTATTATTTTTTAGTTTAGAGACATCTGAATTATAATTTGATCAAAATAATTTATTAGATCAATCAAGTCATTTGCGGTCATTGACCACTCATAGTTTCACCAGACGTTACTCTTTATTTTCTCCTTGTATTCTATTTATTGTATTTTTAACCATACTACCTCTACTTCTCTCATATTTTTAAGCATATTTGTGTGAATGAGTATAGAATAATTGTCTCAAAAATAAAATATGATATGATATCTGAATTTGATTGAATATATAGAAATAGATAAATTTTATAAAAAAATATATATTTATATTAAAAAAGTTGAAAAATAAATAATAATTGTGACAAGATTATAAAAATCAAATTATATAAGTCTATAGGATAATTATTGTTTGATATATGTTTTTAATTATCAATACTATGTCAATATTGATATCTTAAGACAATGTGTTATGTTTAAATATATTTGAATAATTATATATATTGTTTTTGTCCTTGTAATTAATTAAAAAAATTGTATTAATAGTATAAAATTTTGAATTTAATTTGTATTATCGATAATATAAAAATATTTTATATATAATAATGAGAATTAGGATAAGAAACACTAATTTATTATATAAAATAATTTTATTTACACTTAAAATTCTAGTACACTGACGCGACTTTAACTCTTATTTTTTAAGCCGTCGAGAACAAATTATTTTATCATGTATACGTTGTGAATTTAATTTTTTATGTAAATATGATTCAAATATTTACATCATATTTAACCAAAAGAAGAATAAGACAATGAAAATGAGAGTCAACGAAGATGATTGAAATTAAAATAGAGGAAGAATGATAAGGAGGTGTAAGAGAAAATGGTGCTATGAAAATGAGAGTTAATCAAGATGATTGAAGTTAAAATAGAGAAAAAATGATAAAGGAGTGTAAAAAGTAACAATAAATATAGGTGTGAGGTAGAAGATGAAGAAGAAGATAGAAAGAAAGGCTATCATCTAAAAAAATATGATTAATAAATAAAAGTATGTTAAGTATTTCATTTTAAAAATAAAATTGGATATTTCATTTTAAAAATAAAATTAAGGGGTGTGATTAAAAAAATGGGATGTGGGTAGCATTTTAGTTTAAGAATTGCTTTTTCTAGTTTCTGTTCATCCAAACGAATCATTTGACAGCAAACCTTCGAGAAGATGGTAGTAATCGGGCAGCAGGAGACTGAGGATCGAAACGCGAATACCTCCAACGCTTCCGACGGCTTTGAAACCGCCAGTGATACCGATCTTGGCAGCGACGGCGACGGTAATGATGCCGGAACAATCAAACAGGAAAAACAGGAGCATCCTCAGGAACAGCACCACCGGATAAAGCAAGAGCAGGAGAAGAGTGATCCTGGAAGAATCATTTCCTCCGACGAGGCTTCGATCAACGATGAGGAATTGAAACAGGTTCCGAAAATTAGGGTTTGGTTAGTTTACGTTTTCGTTTTCTTCTGAATGCTACAATTATTTTTTGGTGGTTACTCCAATTTTCCTTCAATAATACTTGACTACATAGTGGAGTATTTCTTATCTATACTATTAGATACAGTTTTAATCATTTGATTGCAATTGGTTCCACCAGAAATTTTATATACTTTGCATACTTATTTTGAAGGTAACTGAGGAACTAACTTGATGAGTTTAGAATAGTTTAGAGACTATTTATTGTCTTTAGATAGTTCAAAATCAAATAGGAGTGAGAATAACAGTTTATGAACCAAATTGAAGGTTTACTTAAAACATTACCTTTTGATTGACTAAATGTATATTTGGATAGGTTTCTACAATGCTGAAGCATTACAAAAACCAACTAGTTTTTGTGTGATTGTGCGTGTGATTTTTCAAATTAAACTTTCTGAGCTGTATTAATATTGAGTGCTATGTTTAATACAACAGGTAGCGTTGGTTCAAGCTAATGAAGCAAAGGTAGAAGGGAACAAACTTTTTGTAGATGCAAAGTATGAAGAGGCACTATCACAATATGAACTGGCTTTACAAGTTGCGCCAGACATGCCTTCTTCTGTGGAAATACGCTCAATATGCCATGCAAACCGTGGTGTGTGCTTTCTGAAAATGGTATGGCATTCATTTGTCCTGTTACTGGCAATAGCTTTTGTTAGCACATTTGTGTATTGTGTCTTTCACACGTGTCAACCAGACGAGCTATATATCTCTATTTGTTTTTGCTTGATGACAGCCTCTGCCTAGTGGTCTAGGTTTGTTCTTGACCTTTCTATGTTTGAATTCATTTGAAAGGCTACAAATTTTCTTACATACCAACTGGGAAGAATGAAAAACTAACCATTAAGTGCTAATATTTGTTTAATTAAAAAAAAAAATGGTCAATGTAAATTATATTTAATTAAAATTGAGTTTAATAAACAAACACAAATTTCTAATCGCATTTGACCATTTTATACCGTCTAAACAGACTTAATGAAATAATATTTTCATGTGCAAGAATATAAATATGATTGGACGTCTGTCTAAACCATTTTAAGTTGACATCTCATTCTTCATTTTTACCTTGGTTTTTACTTTTTAGTCATACATGTTGACATCTTAATAATTTCATTCCAAATTAAGTTGCTCTGCTGTGGTACAGAGTCCAACATCACCTTTGTGTTTTTTTGTTTGTCATTCACTAGGTTGATTTTTATTTATTTTCTTTGACACATACCTTAGGGAAAATATGAAAACACAGTTAAAGAGTGCACAAAAGCATTAGAATTGAATCCAACATATGTCAAAGCTTTGGTAAGAAGAGGAGAGGCCCATGAAAAGCTTGAGCATTTTGAAGAAGCCATTGCTGGTGAGTTCAAATTTTATAATACGGCGGGGTAATTATACCAATGTCCTCTCAGGTTTTCACTTCTTAAACCTGACACTTTTTGTCTTTGTGAATTATATCTGCAATCTTTACTTTATATACTGTCCTTTTGCTTGACACTTTTCCTTGTTTGAGGGCATTCTGTTTCCTTTTGCGAGTTACTTAGCAAGGGAGTTGTAATTTATTAAATAAGAGGGGTGTAAGGTGATTGTAATAATAATTGTTAATCTCAGGATGGTTAATGTGATAACTTTTTTATTTTTGCTTTTAATATGCATGACTTTGTGTTTTGCACACTAATAGCATTTGAATTCTTGCAAGTTTTCTTCTTAATTCATAAGAATCATAACCAGGTTTATTTACTTCACCAAGTTTTTTCATTCACTAATTGACAGATACGAAAAAGATCTTAGAAATTGATCCCTCAAATGATCAAGCTGAGAAATCCATTCGCCGATTAGAGCCCCTTGCTGCAGTAAAAAGGGAAAAGATGAAAGAAGAAATGATTGGTAAATCTTTTTGTCCTTTTGTTATTGTGGTTTGCCTCATTCCTAAGTTAGAATGTTGAATATTTACTATGCACGCAGTAATAATTTTTTGGATACTATATACTATGATTGATGTTTTAACTATTATTTTTGTATATTAAGTAAACTCTTATTGGTCGCATAGACTCTTTGAGTTTGACAACCTTGTACTCACCTAAAAGATTAAGCTGTTGCAATGTGTATTTACTTAATGACTTCATATAATGCACACTTAATCACAGTTGCTGTGTGTTTCGCAGCATGTTTATAGTAGTCATGTTGTGTTAGAAGACTGTAAATACTATCTTTGTTTCAATACATTTAGTTTCATGTCCATTCATATTATTAACTTGTTCCCAAGTGGTTCATAGGGTGAAGTGAATTCCAACTTTTGTTTAGTCGAATGAGACAGACCTTTTTCTGAAGTATATTCTTTCATCAGTTGAATCTATCGATGCCTTGTTAAGATATTCTTTCATCAGTTCTTAATACTGTATTGTATGTACTTAATATTCAATTTCGATTCAAGTGACCCTTTGTATATTATGTTTCAATATCATCATTTGCTTAGACAAAAGTATTTTTTGATGCAGCAAAACTGAAAGATATGGGCAACTCTCTCTTGGGCCGCTTTGGGATGAGTGTGGACCACTTTAAAGCAGTCCAAGATCCAGCCACTGGTTCCTATTCTGTCAAATTTCAACAATAAGTTTGGTTGATCAAAGTCATGACAACATCGGATTTGATACTTCATTAGGGAAACTCAGATGTTCATGTATATTGTATGAGAATTTTATTTCCTTCAAAGGGCATTGGCTGATTGATTCATCGGGTGAAGGGGATTGATAGTGAATAAGTAGTCTTTTTTGGAAAAATATCAAGTCGGACAGTTTGATGTGATTCGTAGGTCTTGGCAATACTTTTTTCCGACAAATTTGTCAATTGGTAAAACTACATGGTGATCCCAATAGTGAGCTCAGATTAGTTACGACATCATATTTCATTTGATATAGGTGTCTAGTAGAGGACAAAGAGTGTATTAGACTCTCACTGTTTTTCTTAGCACCCTATGTCGTGGTTTTAAATTATGATTTTGTCTGCAAGATTAAGTTATTTGAAGTTTTTGTGGCTGTATGAAACTGTACTGTCGCAAAACCACATTTAAAATAGAGGAATCTTAGTAATATAGGAAATACTATTTAACACACTCCTTTTAAGACATTAATTTGTATTAATATATGTATTCTCATATACTAGGCCTCATAAATTTGGTTGAATATATGAATCTTTACTTATTATTAAGAATGTGTTAAACAAAATGTTTCAAGATTTTGCTTATATTTTTTTTTTTTTAAGATATTGACTGAAGCAACCTTTTATGTCTAAAAGGTAGATGATCTAAATCCAAAATTTTTGCTACAAATTTGAGGCGTCATATAGTATTTGTTCCTTAGAAGTTAGAACAACTTTTGATGATAATATCTTGAGTAATAAATATCCTTTTGAGATAAACTTGTGCTACTTGAAAACTAAAATTACTTTTGATAACTCTTATGTGTACCATAGAACTTGGCTTTTTTTTTTTTTTTGGATTTGAATTTGAAGGAAAAAATGTGGTTCTTTTTTTATAAGTTTCTTGGCTTTTGATTCTTTAAATTCAAACTACTGGATCGATCGCAAGCTTGAATCGATTTGAGGTTGAACTGAAAAACATTAATACTTGAACTGTTTTTTATGAATTGAGTTGAACTAAATTTGATTAAATTCTACTCATTTGTAGACTTATTGGACTGATCACAAGCTTGAATCGATTTGAGGTTGAACTGAAAAACATTAATATTTGAACCGTTTTTTATGAATTGAGTTGAATTAAATTTGATTAAATTCTGCTCATTTGTAGACCTACATGTTTCCCACCTCTATCAGTTTTTCAATTGATTCGTTTGCCATCTCTATTATGAATTGCTAAGTATGTGCTAGATTTTTTTATTTTTTATATTTATCAATATAAGTTCTTAAGCATGTGTTAGTACGACCCGGATAATTTACTTTGACCGCATATTGACTTTATTCAAGACATGTAGCTGTTGTTCTTATTATACAAAACTATAAATATAGAATATGTAGTAGTTAATAATATGAATTATACATAAAAAATAGGTTTAAATCTAGTATTAATTTCCATGTTTTAGCAATTTTTTTATTTTAGTCATCATATTTCTAAATCAATAAATTTGGACCCTTAGATTTCTGAATTTTTTAAATTAAATTTATCATTTTTCATTTATGCTTATGTTGCATAGTTTAATATGACGTGGTATTTGTTCGGGGACTAAAAGTGAAATTTTTATAGCTACAAGAAACTTATATAACTCTAATACTTTTTTTTATACTTTTGTCAACAAGTTATGCAGGAGACATACTAATAATCAAATACACATTTCTCTTTTAATTAATTATTCTATAAAATATAATTTTCTAATTAATTAATATATGATAAATATTTATCCCGTGTATGTTTTTACACTAAATTATAAATAATCAATTATAATTTTTTTCACATCTATGTTAAATAGATATACAAAAGACACAATAATAATTAATTACATATTTATTTTTTT
>JBBPBR010000005.1:50890922-50901732 GCA_037974775.1 Cicer pinnatifidum | reverse complement strand
AAAAAACCCAAAAAAGTAAAATTAAAATCAAAATATATAAAGTTTATTGAAACATTACTGTTACATTAAAAAAAATCTCATTTGTAAATTCACAAACTATAGATATTTTGGGTTAGTCGTACTAAAAATACACATTTTGACCACTTGCATACCTAATAATATGTAAAAACTTTTTTTTTTTCATCTACAAATCTTCTTTAAAGCTTTCAAAATTCATCTGAATTAGTTAATTCAAATATGTATTTTACATATCTGGATTAGCCAATATGTATTTTGTATATTTGACTATTGGAATAGGAAAAGAAACACATATTTATGTTATGTTGCCACTAAGATAGCCTCCTTGAACAAAATCATCACATCTATTTTTACAACAGTTTACATTGAAAATCTCATACTAAACAAAATCAATTCAAAATAGATGTAGTCCAAGTCAACACATTCACATATCACAACCAATTATAGTCGAATTTAACAAAATCCATAAAATGTAAGAGTTTCTTCTCCTACCTTTCAAAAAAATCACACATCCAAAAATATACTTCTAAAATTTAAATTAAAAATAATAATACTAATAATTGTCTAGAAGTTTATTTATCTTAAGAATATCGAATTAAAATCGCATTCCTCCTTTTTCCTCTTTAAATAAAAGAATGTATAAGAAAGAAAACTAAAAATTCAGAATATCATATGCAATTAGTCATACTTTTAAATTTGGTCATTAATTATTCATTTTATTAATATCCAATACTTTTCCACTGAACATCTTCATTTCTTTAATATCAAATGACCATATTCAATATAGTTCACAATTTAGATATTCCAACAATCCAGTGAAAAAATCAAAGGAATGTGTTTGAAAAATGGTAATAATAATTGACTAAAAAATCCTTAAAAAGTTTACCCTACTGTACAAATTCTTGTGAAACACTCAAGACAAGAAAACTGAGAAAATTAAATTAAATATAAGCAATTATCAGCTTTCATTCTCCACCAACACTTCATTAACATCCCTGAAACTGTCGACCTTTTTCGGGGTAGCCCGTCTGCGAATTTTCAGGTAACCGAACTTTCCTGCACCCGGTGACGAGCCTTCGAAAATAAAGGGCAAGTAGCCAGTAGCTTTTTTGTACCTCTGCTGAATCTGAAATCAAATTTTATTATTACAAATGTTTGTTGGTATTTGATGAAGCTTCTTTTACCATGGCTTTGTTTTGATGTTGAAGAAAGGCACATGAATGTAATCAAAAGAACATAATGGAAAATTTTGTTACAAGTGTAAAAATTTGATATGACACTTGTTTTAGGAGTCAAATTGAAAGAGTAAAATATTACTTAACAATAAAAAGTTACTTTTAGCTTTTTTTTTCATGAAAAAAACAATTTTTAAGGCTAAAGCAGTCATGTTATGATATAATGTAAGTTTTTTTTCTTCTCATCAACCATCTTGAAGAGATAAAATGTTAAATTTGTAAAAAAAATAAAATAAAATACCTCAAAAATGTGTTCACTGCTCTTGAGACAATTTCTACCGATTACACAAACCGTTCCACCGGAACCCCCGCCAGTGATCTTGGCTCCGCATAAAGTTCCGCCTTCGGATTTAGACGCTGCACTATGCTGCAATTCTTGTACCAAGTGAACAAGCCTGTCTGTTCCATCAGACCCAAGTCCACAAGCACTGTAGCTGTAGTGACACTGCAAATGATAGTGTTTATGTTTAATTATTTTTCTCCATTTAGATTTTTGTACTTCATTACAATTTACAAGTAACAAAGTCTATCTTGAAGAAAGAGGGAACAAAAAACATCTCCAATCAAATAAACCAGTTACTAACAACATGTTGCTTTGTCATGACTAAACAACTTGTGATCATAAGCTAAAGAAACCATACTGCCAAATATTGAAGTTAGGATTAACCAATATTAAACTCACGTTCATCCAACATTGTTATTTCAGTTTCATTAAAAATTTGGAAGAGCATACAAATTTGATCAAATGAAGCTGTACATGTACCTGATACAGCAGTTCTCCTAAAGCTGAAAGTTGATCAGTTGAAGACGCCGATGTTAGAAGTGCTTTGAAGGTCTGCATACCATATTATGGTGGAGAATTAGGTCAAAACATGCAAGTTATGCAACAATTAGAACAAATAATTAATTATCCGTTACCAATTAATTTCTCCTAACCTTGACTCGGAAATTTTCATAGATAGGATGTATTGTGGGAGCTCTCACTCCATAGTTACGCTTCTCATCAATAATAGTGACAGGATCGTTATGATTTGTATATTCCTCCAAAAATGTCTCGCCAGCAATTGACTCGGGTAATGTCTTACCATAAAGAGCCTCAAATCTGCCAACAAAAATTACAACAATAATAATATCAACTACAAGATTTTGCCAATCCTGATAACCATTTTCCAAATAAAGGAGGAAATTTTTTTTACCTGTGAGGTGGTAAATTACATAAGTAATCTAAGGAAGCTTCTTGTTTAAGTAATTCTATGTCATCTTGTTCCACTTCATCATAGTTCAATCCATTTGCAGCACACATCTCAGTCAATTCCTCAGAAGCCCTAGACTTAATCATTTTCATACCCATAAAGGTTCCAATTCTCACAGATCCATAATCTGCACCACCAACGCTGAAAATAGGCAACATTTAAGGTAACTCGTGAACATCATGATGAAGGTGATAGGGCATGCCACATTGCTTTATAAAACCAAATTCTATATAATAGGAAAAATGAACCGATGGTGGTAAAGAAGAAAAGGATATATAGTAGAAAACCAACCTGTGTCTAATTCCAGAATCAATTCCCCAAACGCGGATATGGCTTGGAATTTCGACGAGGCCAACAATCTCTGCAGGCTGCATCAATAACAAGCAGTCCCATGAAATTACTGAGTCTTTGAGTGTGTTTAAGACTGTTTGGGGGATAAAATCACTTTTTTAACTAGGAAATCATTTCTAGTTTGAAATTATGTTTGAGTAAGTTTTTTTTTTCTTCAAAGGTCGGTTGGTAAAAAAAATATTTTTATGCTAAAATTGAAAAGTTGTTTTGATTAGGTTTTGAAAAAAAAAATCCAATATAAGAGACAGGAATACAGAATCACTTTTAATAATTGTAAACAAATTAAAAAACGGTTTTTATTTTTTAAATCTCTAACAATAATCTCTACATTATTTTATATCAAAATCACTTCTATTTTAATCTGTAACAAACAGACCCTAAAATCTAAAAATAAGAAAGCAGTGATTTTTGTAGCTTGTTGTGATGCAAACCTGACAAATCATAGCAAGAAGTTTGTTGGCTTCACCGCACGCCGAAGCCATCTGGTCCATGACACCACATGGAGCACCTACAATGTGATTTTCTACCTGATGGAAAATTGTGAAAGAATGAGTGAAGTTAAATCAAGTCGCCTACTAGCCATGCATGCTATAGATAACATATATAGCCAACACCATAGGGATTCCACATTGATCATAATAGAGAATATAGTCTAACCTTCTGGCAGAGCAAAGCCAGATCCCTTGAGCTTATATTTAATCCTGAGTTACAAACACAGAAATTAACATAATCAACATTTTATTTGAAGAAAAATGGATCTGTAAAGAAGCTGAAAAGTTCATTCTATTCTTTATAAAATTGAGAGAAATCAAAGATTCTTCAAAGCTTATCTCATCTTTTAAACAACTTGGTCTCACCGAATATAAATTTTACTCCATGAGAAAAATCAATGAAGTTTCCAAAAATAAAGAAAGAGCTTTGGTTTGGTAATCATAATATATTTTTATTATATTTATTATTATTATAGTAAATCATCATTACCATGAGCGGCTGCAATAGCAGCCATACTAGCGACCTCCACAGATGCAGAAGACGATACACCTTTCCCTTCTGGGACCGCAGATGAAACCTATACATATTTGATCATAGTTTTGAAAATCTTAGAAAATGAGAGGGAGATAGAGTAAAAGCACAATTATAGGCATGATATATGGTTCAACATGACACTAAAAGAAGCATGATACCTCAATAAGTAGCATACATATATAGTTCTACTTCTTCTAATATCCTATGAAGCACTGACACATACACAACACTGACATAGTGACACTAATAATAATTTGTAAAATGTAATTTATTGAATGTAGCCGCATGTGTCAATGTCAGACACTGACACATGTTGGACATTGGACACACATTTCATCTAAAGTGTAGGTGGTACGTAGTTAATAAGCCTATAAAACTGGTATGTTTTTACCCCTTAAGAAATTAGTTAAGAGTGAACACTTGCAAGCTGCAATTATGTTATCAACACTCATTTGGTAGGATATTTTGTTTTCTAAAATAAAGAGTTCATAATTTTAGGCAGAAAACAGGAGGTACCAGCATGCTGATACTATCTTCAAACTGCACGCCCAATTCGGTCATTAACACCAAAATTGCACCAGCAACATATGCCGCCCACCTGTGAAAGTTGGTAAATAATCAAATTAGCATAATAGATTAGAATGCTAGAAATAATAATGGACTGTGCATATAAAGTGATGCACTAGTGTTACCGACTTTTGAGATGGATCTTGAGCAAAGTATTTCCTTGCTTTTTTATATGAAATTGGCTTGTCTCCATCCATAAAATCGGACAAATCCATGTCGAATGTGGGGCCACGATTGCCTAACTCTGAGCCATATGATACCTGACATGATCCAGATTTATGAAAATACAGTCATTATCATCTTCAAAACATAACTTATTAGCTAAGTGATGATCGTGCTCAATCAATGCACAAAATTTTCTAATCAAGATTATCCATTTGTAATGCCTCATAGTTATATGAACTCCAATTAATAGTTGTCAAATGTGAATTGTTTTGGGACATGTTTCGATTGACTTGATTGAGTTAATCTACTGGCATAAACACTTGGGAGACTGTTTAGAAGAACTTATAGAAACAACTTATGACATGACCATAAGTTATTTTTTAGCTTTATTTACATAAGCTCATCAAGATAGCTTATGAAAACAACTTATAGATTATATGAAAACAAATTTAGTTTAATTTATATTTTATTATAGAAATAACTTATACATAATCCCTTATATAATAAGTGTGTTTAATTAGGTTGTTTGTTCAAACGGTAAGTAGTATCTGGAAATTTTGTAAGTTTTGAAACATACAATTTGCAAGACAGCAGTTGGATCCCCGCCTTTGTCATTCTGTCTGGCTTCGGCATGTTTCCACAGTCTATGCTTACTTGGATGGACTCTTTGCAAAGCAACATGACAGGCCTCTTTAATTGGCATCTTCAAAAGAGTGAAAACAAAGCATAGAGTCAGTTGTTGTCTACAAATTTCATGAATAACTGTCATTTCCTTAATTTCATAGATTCGAAAAACTAAATTTTGCAGCATCAAGTCTATAGTTATTATCATAAATGTGAAACTACATGAAGAACTGATTGTTGAAACTGTATGGAATCAAATGCAATGAAAATTAAAATCGTCGAGGAGAAAGAAAGATTCAACCTGCAGGACAAGACTTCCAGAATAATCCGCGATACCGCCCATTACATCTAATCTTCCAGGAGCTCTTGTAATAAAAATTTCTTCCTGTCACAAAAGCGAAAGAATAAACAAAAAGAATCAGAATTTGAAGTTAATAGATTACGTATTTTAGTGACTTAACGACACAGTTTCTTCAGTATTTCTATATTTATGAGGGTTTCTTGTTGCCATTAAAAGATGTAAGTTCATAGAAAATAAATTTGTAGTATTTTCATATGAAATGATTAAGACCTCCCAATTGAAGAGATTTGCTGCAGCCTTGCGCTCCCGCTTTGTGTGCTTCACAACCAATTCAGATAGGCTTTGTAAGAACGCCACGGTATCTGGAAGACCTTGAACATCTCCATGAAGAATATCAAAATCTTCAACGCCTCTAGAGAAATAATATAATGAAACAAAAATAAGAGACAATTATATTGTATATTATGGAACAACATCGAAAATTATACACAGAAAAAGAGAAGTGACACTCACGAATGGAATGCAAAGCCACCATTATTCACAGGTGAACTAGGTGATGAGTGGCCGAGTTGCTCTTCAGCTGTAGCATACCATTCTGGGATCGCAATATCTCGCCCAGGGGCCCTTTGGAGTTGATAACCAAGAACTATTGCATCACGCAATCTTCTTGCCCCACTAAGCTAGACATTATTAAGTCAAAAATGAAAAGAAAATCAAAATTCCATCACTTCTGCAATATTTTTCATGAAACCAACACAAAAATTAACGAAAACCAACACTGTTATGAAACAGCAATCCGAAGGCCTTTTTTACCTTATCTGATGCATAATTTTTTCCAAAAGCCGTTTCCTGAAGGATGTGGGCTGCCACCTGCATTTTCAAAATGTTTTATGAACAAATGTAACACGCCAAAAGGAACAACCTTAGAATAATATAAACACACAACAATTTTTGAGGAGTAGATGTTTATTCAAAAGAAATGTAAACGTTTAAATGTTTCGATCTGATTAACAAAAAAGAGGCAAAAATAATAAGTGCTAAAGAGTCAGTTGAAGAAAGAAAAAGATAGTACCTCACCACCATTAATGCCTGCTTCATAGCAGGGTTTCAAACTTATTGCACGTTCGAGATAAGGTCTCCAGTGACCGGTGATTAAATCCCTCCTGATCATTTCGACACCACATTGATAATACTAAATAAAAAAACACGAGACAATTACTATCTTGTAAGACCTTCAACAACAAAACATTGAAGAGGAAACTTATACAGAAAAGGTCGATAGAGTACCTCAAGCATATTTCTCAAAAAAGGTTCTTCGTTGAAATAATCTCTGCGAACAAAGACAAACGGACACTTGTATGCCAAGGCTTCACTAACGGTTCCATAGCCAATTTTTCCTAAAAATAAAAAAAAAAATAAAAAAATAAAAAAAATAAAAAAATTGCAATTATATATACTTCTCTGTTTAATTCTGCTTTGTGATTATGTGAGTTCCATACTAACCAAGCATACAGTCACATGCTGCAATAATGTCGGGTGTATATGCATCTCTAGCAAGTCTTCTAAAATTTGGTGGAAGGTCCTCATTTTCAGAAGCACCACAAACCTTGATCATGAAAGGAAGATTAGATATGAAGAAATATTACGATAACAATAAATGAATAATTTTTCGATGAAACAGTAATATAAAACAGTGGCAGGAGAAAGTACCAGGCACAACCAGCCAGAAGGTAAGAAATCCTCCTTTAACTTCCATCCCGATGGCTAGAGATAAAACAAGAGTTATTCGTGGCAAAAACAGAAGAAAAAATGTAAAAATAGACGAGCATCGGGTTATAAATGACCAAAGAACAACAGTAAACTAGTATTGGCAATAACAATCCGTTAAATTATCTTTCTAATAACTTACGATTTTATTACTAATTCATATGATGTGACAACAAGGATGGTAATTACAATCACGCATGAATACGAGCACTGCAGATTTTACAGGATATGAAGAAGTAAAGCATGCAAGACCAATTCATGGGAAGTTACCATAAGTTTGTCTGGACCAGTTCATGATGCATAACTCAGCATGAGTTGATAATGCGACAATTGATTTGGGTAAATCTTGAAAGGTGCAGTTTTAAAACCTCGTAATCCCAATTAAAATAATGTGTTCGAGAGTATAAGAATACAATGTAGCCATTGCTCGGACTTGGAATCATTGTTATAAATGGTGGATTATGGCGGCAAGCTAAAAATCTGCCATATAAACATGGAGTTGCGATCTATGGCGGTAAACACGGAGTTGCGATCTATGGCAGAAACATTGTGGATATTATAGGCGTTGCGGACTATGGTGGCTGGCACAAAATCTGCCATGCTATAACACCATGGTGGAACTTTAACAACAATGGTTGGAATAGTCTTTCCATTATCACCAAACTAGGATTTAAGGTTGCCAATAAGCCAAATGTATTTAAGAGAACCTTGAAGCAAAAACTCAAACATGCCATCAATCTAAGAATCAAACAAACAAAATACATTGTTTCAAAATTGCAACATTCTAGAGTTCAAATACATGAGTGAAAACAATAACAAAAAGGGCTTCAACACACAAAGTAGAAGCACCTTTCAGTATCCATGAAAAAACTATCATCAAGCTCTGGTTTTTAAAAGAGGGGGATCTAAGCAATCACCTGCCCGCCAAAGTTGAGAATAACTAGCTTCACATCATCAGGTATCTCGAGCTCCTTCCTCACCTTCAACAAGCGAAATTACAAACTCATAGATTAGGAATTAAATCATACTATGGAATATATCCAATGAGGTTTGGGAGGTAGTACCTCTTTTGCAGATTTGTGCAGCCTCCTCACCACCAAAGGAACATCAATAACATCGCGAAATGCAGGCACTGTAAATATTGGAGATTCCACAATTCTAGTTATTCATTAATTTAAGTGGACATTCAAATAATATGATACTATGTAAAAATTAGACATACTTGGGCAATATCCGGGGAGGCGAATAAGGAACTCGCAATGGGAATAGTCCTCGGCTATCTGCATCAGTGTGTATATATATAACTACAGTTATGTATCATGCTTCAAGCACAAACAGATATAAAAGAACAAACATGTGGAACATGATAATTTACTATAAAAAAATATTATTTTCACCTGCCAAACTATTGAACGATGATGAAGTCCAGCAGCCATGACATACTCTGCATAGATGAAGTCCCAACTGAAATGACAAAGATGTGTAATGAGGGTATTATGGAAACTTAACAAAGACACATACATAGAGAATTACATGTAGGTAACCAAAAAGAAATACATGACTTACCTGAAATTGGTCACACAGACAGAGCGAATGCCAGCATCTGCTGCCGCACGACATGCAACCGGAACAACATCAGAAACCTGTTTTTTCATATCAGTTTTACAAGGATCCTCAAAGTATAATGTATTCCACCATTTAAAGTTACTCTAAGCAAAAAAATAAATTGCATAGTATCATTTTTTTCTCTGCTTTTTTTTTTCTGTTTCCAATCAACAAGGGAAGAATATTTCACATACCACTAAGTCAGCTTTTATAGAGTTGAGCCACTCGGTTTCTAAAGTCAAGATTTTAGCACGCGGCTTCACAGCTGTTTCAGAATACTACAATAACCAAAGACAAAGTGAAGGATCAGCTACGGAGAGAAACAACATTGAAGGAACTAATTAAAAACATTCAGCTATGAAACAATCAAACATGCAATGACATTCCGAATTACCTTCTCCAAAGAAGCAAGGCGATCAACCGTCAAAGCATCTGCTTGAACAGCTCCACAGTCCAAAAGCACCTATTTTGTACAATCAACCATTCTCAATAGCAGTCCCTTTAAATTGTAAAATAAAAGGACTTGGATCCTCTCCAGCAAACTTCATTAGAGTAATCTAACCGTTAGATTAATCTAACAACTTAGATTTGGCTAATGCTTTTTCCTTATGAAAACCATATCCAATAGTATAATTTCGATTATACTATGAACATACCCCCTTTTGGGGCGCATTAGAATCAGACTTTGAATAAAAAATTCAACTTACTAAACAGAAAATTAAAATTAATAAATGAACCAATACAGAAACACACCTTGCGAATGAATAATCGAGGAGACTCAATTTCAGAGGTGAAAACAAAATCAGGAGCACCAGTGACAACATGCACATCATGCCCCGCATCAATCAAATGCCTCACCACCTACACATTCATTCATTCCAATTCAATATTTCACATCTAATCTAATCACATAACAACAACAAAAAACATGTAGAAAGATTTCCTCTTCTATGAAAAATTGGCCACAAAAACAAAAGTGAAAACCCAAATTCAAAAATCAATTTTTTTTATTGATCAAGCACCCCATTAATCCAAAAACTTCAAAAGTGAAATACCCAAAATCAAAAATCAAATTTTTTTTTTTATTGATTGGGCACCCCATTTGGCCAAAAACAGAGATGAATTGAGGAGAGAGAGAGAGAGAGACCTCAGTGACTCTGGTGGCATGACCAAAACCATGACCAGTAACGTAATAAGCAAAAACAAGATGTTTTGTGGAAGCTGAAACTCCATCACTTTCTTGTTCGATCCTCATTTTGATGTTTCAACTTGTTATATTCACTCTAAACACAATGAGAGAGAGAGATATATATATTTTCTTATGAATGTGATGCGAATGATTTTTTGAAGATTGAAAGAGAAATTAAATAATTGATCACATATTACTAGTATTAGCTATTTTATTTATTATTTTTTGGTTTTAAGAAACATGATCCTAATAGAGACATGAATTGATGATGACGATGAGGATGATGACGATGAGGATGATGACTAATTTGTTACGATTGGATAGGGATAAGTTAGGAGAGAGGATTATTGAGTTGCGTGCAACACTTGTTTCAATATTTGATTTTCATATCAGTGTGTTTTTTTTTTTGTTTTTTGTTACTATTATCATAGGGCCTTGTTGAGATTTCCTAAAAGTACATCACATTCTCTTTTTAATATTTGATTTAACAAAAAAAATAATAAACTATTTCTTGAGTTATTAAAAATATGATCATCATTATTTTGATGATAAATTATATTTTTTAGATATTTGTATATTAATAAATTATATATTTTTTAAATTATTTTAATTATTTAATAATTAATTTAATTTTTTTTTAATTAAAATTAAAATGACATCAACTTATATTTTTAAGACTAAAATGGTGATTTATTTATTAATTATCTTT
>JBBPBR010000005.1:50875008-50890836 GCA_037974775.1 Cicer pinnatifidum | reverse complement strand
TTACTTTGAGAACTTTTATGAAAAATTCAAGAATGTTTAATTAAAGTTAATAATTTATCTCTAAAAAAAACTTAATAAATTTAATTATTGTGTATTGTTTAAGAAAAAAATTATACATATTTTTTTACAAACTTTTTCCAAAAATAACATATACAACTAAATTCATTAACTTTATTTATAATTTGTACTTTTTTTAGGGTTACACTTTAAGGTAGAGAATTTATTTATTTTCTTATCATAATTAGAAGCATTTCTTTTAATAATATATTCTAGCTTATCTAAAATCACAATTAGAGACGTATACTGGAAAATAGATCATTAATATAGCTAAAGAAAATTCAACAATTTTATAATAAATGTAAAATAGAAATTCAAGACATTCATGTATATTTAAAAAATTGTATTACTCCTTGATGATGTTGATACTTGATAGTTGATACTATACTCCTATTTGGATATTTGGCCCATTTTCCTTTCCGTGCAAACGTGGAAAACCATGTTATTGGGAGCAATGCCATTGGCTAATGAAAATGATGGATCGGTGGAGAGAAATTAATTAATGCGTGTATATCTTAATTTTTGTATGTTTTGGGTCAGGACAAGGATTTATTTAGTTGGCCTAATTGTTCCATTACTTTCTTAGTTTTTTTTTTCTTTCTGAATTTGAGTATTTCCACGTATAAATAATGGAGTACATGTCTTTTATATTTCTCAAAAAGTAACAAGATTAATTTCTTGAGCCAGTAAGAGTATATAGACAGAAAAGGCTGTAATATATAGTGATTTTACGAACACATTATTTTTCAAAGAGAGTTGATAATTATGGAGGGAGGAGTGCTTTCAATTTAACATTCTAAAGTTGGACTTACCTTTGAGACCAAAATTGTTAGAAATGGTTTTGAGCATTTAGTCTAAACATTAGTTCAGCTATGATTAATGTATTGATGTACTATGAAATTTTTAGTATTTAAATATAAATTGTAATATGTAAATTTTAAATTTGAAATAAAAAGAGTTGTAATCGTTATACAGTCAAAGACCTATAAACATTTGATTGAACTCTATGATCAAATATCATGTGTTATTCTTTTACATTTTTGTATCTTTATTATTTTAAATAGGGGTTGTTGTTATAATAATTGCTATTAGATGATTCTTAATCATAGTATAAAATTCAAAGTGGTAAATTTGAATGGTATCAAAATTTTTGGATTATGGCAAATGAGCGTTAATGATTTATTGACATAACAAGATTTTTAAATTGAATGAGTCACAAGAATGATATGTTTTTGCGTTTTCATATGAGGTGATGTTTCATATCATGAATGTGGCATCTTTAAATAAGGTTTGTAAAAAATTGAAGAGTTTGTATATGTCAAAGACGCTGACAAACAAAGTGATTATGAAGAAACAACTATACAAGTTGAGGATGTTTGAGAGGTATAGTTTGCAACGTGTTAATGCCTTCAACAAAATAATCATTGATCTAGTAAGGCTTGGGGATGAAGGTTGTTGATGGAGATAAAACAATTATCATGTTATGTTCATTTTCAGGTTCTTACACATGTTTGATGACCACTCTTACTTAAGGAAAAGACAGTACCAATCTGCATGATATTAACATTACAGTTTTCCCTTTGTCAAAGGAAACAAAATTTAGAAGAATGGTCTCAAGAAGAATAGGGCCGTCAACATAGGAGGAACAAATGTAAAACATGTTCTAGAAATGAGATGTCTAAATACAAGAACAAAAAAATACATAGTGCTTTGGTTGCAAATGGATCAGACATTAGAAGTGAGATTATCCAAACAAATACGATAGTTTGTCCATAATTATAATAATGAATGAAATATAATTGTGTTTCATCCAACAAGACACATAAGCATGAGTTATTGACTCTGCATGTTTTTACCACATGATATTGTATCGAGAGTGGTTCACCACATTCAGGTGAGACAATTTTAGATTTGTCATATGTTAGAATAAGATATACTTCCTAACCACTTCCCTTCAATTCTTCTTTTTGACAACAAGGGTTTAGGATCAAGTAAGATTTGTTTTTAAATTAGAATTCTAATTTGATGCAGTTTATTTTTCGATTAATTTTAAAGACTTCATAGATTAATTTAATCAAAAAATTAATTTATTAGAAGTGAAAGTTGTAGGTATGGTACAAACAAGTAACAAGCTTGATCTTAACAATAAAATATTTTTTGGAGATCTAACTTATGTGCATATATCTAATAAACATAGATCCAAAATACAAAAAAAATGTGTTTTTGTTAGTTACAAGGAAGGTGTGAAAGGGTTCAAATTTCGGGATTCAATTTTGATTAAGACAGTGATTAGTGAAGATGTGTTTGATAAGCAATCCATGTTGAAGAAAACAATTCAAATAGATGTGTTTGCATCAGAAGGAGAAACTTACAGCTCTAAGGTATTTTGGGGGGATAGCGAACTGCTACCAATGAGCAATATGTGTGTAGAACCGCAACTAGAATTTGGTACTGAAATTAGAGATAAATATGTACATTCAAGTGGAGTATATGATTATTTCCATGTACACGGTCAAGAGTTTTGTACGATCAAGCTACCATAAAGATACATGTATGAAGATTTGACAACATATGCATTTATTACTAGTAACGTGGGTCCATCAATTTTCCAATAATTTGTTGCTAGCCATAGGAAAGACAAATGGATTGGCACCATGGTGGATGAGATGGAATCCTTGAAGAAGAATTAGACATGATAATCTTTTTTCTATTTCCTTTGGGGAAAAAAGACTATCGTATCCAAATTGGTGTATAGGAGAAAACCAACAATAATATAAAAAATTCAAGGACTAACTTGAATAAAAGGGGTATTGACGAAAGAAGAATTTTACTATGATTTTCTCTCTAGTTGTAAGACATACTTCTATCAGAGCGATGTTAGCTTTTGTAGCTAGTCAACACATGCATTTAAAATAGATGAATATGACAACATCATTTCTTTGTGGCAATCTAGTTATATAGGACAAAACAAATTAATTTGTTAATTTAGGTGGTTTCTAGATTGTTTAAATAAGTATCTGAAATAAAGTTACAAGTGTTTTAATTCATATACGCTTCAAATTAGCTACAACAAATGTTAGTATGACAATTGTGTTTATGTTAGGATCATTAATGATGAATCATTTATTTTCCTATTAATATATTTTGATGATATATTGATTGTTGTTAATCATTTATATATAAATGAACTAAAAAATCATGTTCGAAGAAAGTTTGACATTAAGGATTTATGTGTTGATAAGAAGATTCATAATAAAAAGTCATATGGATAAGAGCTCTAAAAAATTATGGCTTTCTTATCAAAACTATGTTGAAAAGTGCTAGACATATTTGACACGAGTAGTGCTAAGGTTATAAGTACTTTAATGACAAGTTTAAGATCTCGTGGATCAATGACCAAAGATAAATGTAAAAGTTGAGTATATGCACAAACAAATCTCTATGCTAATGTTATTAGGACAAGCTATAAGCTAAGTTTGCATGTTTATGTCCAAACACGATAGCGTCATTAAGAATGAGTCAAATTGATTTTCAGGTACTAGAAGGATACAATAGGTCTTGGTATCATATTTGATTGCGGTCAAGGTGATCCTTCAGTTGTCTAATATGTTAATTATACTATGTTGGTGACATGGATGTTATGAGATCTACATTCGAATGTGTATTTACTCTTGCAAGATTATCTATTTGTTGGAAATTATCAGTTCACTCTACTATGGCTATGTTTACTACTAAAGCAATATACATGGAAATAACTGGGGTTGTCAAAAATACTTTATGGCTTATAAGACTAATGAATGAATCAAATGTTGAGCAAGACAAAGTCTAGTTGCATTTTGACATCGGAGTGCTATTTATTTGTCAAATAATCAAGTGTATATCATGTCAGGACCAAATATATTGGTATAAGACTCCACAAGATCAAATAGTTGTTGCATGTAGATAAATATTTTTTGAAAAAAAGTCATACTTTTGATAATGCATATAATATTATGACGAATCCAATCACCAATGTCAATTTCAAGAATTTCTCAGAATTGTTATACACATTTCTTAGTGTCAAGCAAGACTTGTACCCCAACACTTTAAGGTGCCGTCTTCCACATTTAACACATGGAATAAAGATACATTGTCTGCAAAGATTTCCAACACACACTCTTCATAATGCAAGACGATTTGCACACTAAGGCGTCCTTCTCGACATCAAAGCATGCCTCTACTTATTATGTTGCCTAAGGAAAATGAAAAAAAGTGATTATAAGTACATGAGGAATGCTCAATAAGCGGATCCTAAGATGCATGACTCTGCAATTGTATAATTGAAGAAAGACTTGTAAAAATTCATTGATATTATTTTGGTACCAATATGGTATATCGTAAAAAAAATGTATTGTTAATTGTGCTTGTCTTGAAGCATTTGTGGAATGAGACTCTTTGAGATGTTTTCTAGAATACAAGTGAGTGAGTACAAAACACATTAAAAAGACTCGTATTAGTTTGTGATGAGAGTTGACAATCTCGAAAGTAGTATGAACTTTTACAAATGATATTGTAATGGAAGTCTATCTTAATATGAAGTTATTCAAAGACAATTTAACAAGACAATTTGGTGGGCACAAGACATTTAAAGCTTACGAAGATGAACAATAATTGTTAGTGGATGAGACATCTTCAATGAATGAATTTTTGTGTGTATAGATAAAAAGAACACATGAATGAACTAAATTTACTTTCTTATTTTTTAAAATGCAAAAAATTCAAAAATTCAAAATTTTCTAAAAATAAAATGTTTAAAATATAACTACGTTTCTCATTTTTTCAAAATGTGAATAATTGAAGACATTGTTTTAAGAAAATACTCACTTGTGTTCCACATTTTTCTGATTTTTTTTTGAAACGATGCTGAATTTTAATTAAAATATAAATATTGAATGACATTTTTTGTAGTTTAATGGGGATTTTGGGGTATGGAACTAGTAAAATTTTCACATGAGAAAAGCTAGCCGAAAACAAAGCCCATTTCGATCCAAAACATAAAAATAAGCCCACGAAACAAAGTCTCACAAAAAACCCTAATTTGTTACCTATATATACTTCCCCGAAACCAAATCATGTACTTGTGCACTTTAGGGTTAACATCCAACGTAGCTGCTCTGTCACTGTTACAGTTTCAAAACTAAGTCTTTCTGCTTCTTCGCTTAATTTTGTTGTGCTTTGTTACCTATGTTTTTGTTTTATTTGAATCTTTGTTCTAAGGGTCTGGAGTTTGGCTCTTTGGCTTTAAAATTTCGTGCCTTTGAGATGAATGCAGCACCCAATATCAAATTTAATCAATTTTATCATCAATTTTCGCTATGATGTGTATTTTTATAAATCTAGTGAATCTATTTGGTATTGTTGATACATTTTTTTTTGTTTTTTATTTAAATTATTTGTTTAATATGTATTAATCATGTGAAAATTGGATAAATTAAAGTATGCTAATAACAATTATCGAGTGGTGATTCAGGCAGCCTACTTGCTAATATTCAATGGCATGAGAGGTGTTTAACTGCTCGTAAATCAAATTCTTTTGCTCTTCAGATTTGCTGAGATTTTTTCTCTGAAGCTGGTCTAGTAAGCTAAAGTACATTTGATTATTTCAAATAATCATATTTATATGTATTAATTTTCCAATTATTCCACAATAAATTAACTTTTCTACAGTTTATTTAATACTCTATTCATCTTATATATGAACAAAATTTTGTTTTATATTAAATATATTAACTTTCTTTTACCGAACTTTGTTTATTGTTTTAGATGTAATATTACTTATAATTCATTGAGTTGGTGGTATACTAATGTTTCAATTCGTTGCATTCTATTGTCAATTTGCCTGATACTGAACTTTTGACCATGAAGTAAGGGTTGTTGAATTATTGCCACTGAAATTAGGGTTTTTTAATCTTCATAGAATTTGTTGATTTGTAATTGAAATTTAATAAAATGGAATGCTATTATTGTGCTTCTCTATCTGGTCGGTGTGGATTTATTCGATTCCCATTTGACTCGTTCCCTTGAAGCAATAGTAATTTGTGTTGTTTTTTCTATTATTTTTTCCAACCATCTTTTTATGATTGTTTTGGAAGAATGTTTGAGCAACTACATTTTTTAAATTTAAAAATTTTGGTTTTTTATACAATAGAAATAAACATTAGTAGTTAAATAATTTTGAATTTTGTATCATGACCATTTTGGACAAATGTATATAAAATGAAACATTAATTGATATTACTAATATTGGTAGTTAAATAGTTAAATAATTTTGCATAGTGAATTGATCTTGACAACGGATGGATAGTTAAAGTAATTTGACGTATTGAGATATACTTTCTAATCTATACATTTTTATATGTAAAATTAAGTCAAAAATTGGACTGAATACTTAAATTTATTTGTCTAAAATATATATGAAACTGGAGGAAGTACTATTTATCAAATATAAATTTCCAACTTATAGTTAAAATCCGAGAAATTACTGCTTTCATCTTTAAAAATAAACCTCTATTGAAACAAATGTTACTTTTTGTTAATGAGTTCATGTAATTAAAAACATAAGTTGTACCGAAATCAATTCTCCTAAAATTAGGATGTAACCAAAATTGCACAAAAATAGAACAAAAACAATATTTAATAACCCATGTCCTCATTGATCACAAAACACCAATCTACCACCTTTGCGACACAACCCTTGTTCCTCAATAGCATCAACAACCTTACCATAGCTATACCTCAAAGGCATTCTTCCCAAAACCCTATGAAATTCACTTATACACCACCCTCTACTTTTTCGATGCTCCCCTTTCCTTCCACTCAATCCTACGCTAAATTTTCCTTCATCATTTCGTGCATCACCGTAATCCCTTACTCTTTTTGCCCCCACCAAAATGGGCCCCACATTAGTTAAATCAGTCACCACAAAGTTCATAAGTATATCCTCGCAATTCCGAACCGAATCAACAATCCTCCTCATTTGCCCCATGCCAGGCCCACCCTCGCAACTATATCTGTACAAATAATTTATTAATTTTTTTATTTTGGAATTATTAATTTATTTTTAATTTAAAGTAATTTTAGATTTTCAATTTAAAAAAAAAGTGAAACAAACATATAAATTTATAGAAAAAAAGCTATAACAAAGGCCTTTAATTTTTTCATCGTTTTTTTTTTAAATTGTTAAAATTAAAAGCTAAGAAAGAACCAATACCTGAACAAGTAATCGCTTTTGAGCAACATGAACTTGGTGAGCACAATCGAGTACCGGTCCGGGTGAACCGTATAAACCCATTCCTTCCGGTTCAAGTCCACGTCATGCGACCTAGCAAAAAAACCAACAATACGGTCACGGTTCGCTGACCAAACACGAAACGCAAACTCAAACGACGCGGCGTCGATTTCAACATCATCATCGCAAACCAAAACGGCATCGGTAAGAATGTCGTTTAAACGAGGTAGAAACCGAGCATTGAGACTACTATCAGCGTTTCGGTGCAGGGAGATCGAATTAGAAGAAAACGAGAGGTTAAGAGCCAATTGATTAATGACACGTGGAGGTGTAGATGGGTTTCCCCAGAGGACGAGCACAGAGGATACTAGTGGTGAGAGTGAGTACGTGGCGGCTATTGATTGGAGAATTGGAATTCGGGACTCGGAGAAGCCGTTTATGAGTACTGTTAGTTTGTGAGGTTGGAGGTTTTGTGGTTCCCGCTTTGGTGTGGGCCCGCATGAGTATGGATTTGATGACGTGGCGGTGGTTGTTGTGAAGTTGAATAAGAGAACGGCAAGGATGAAGGTTGTTGCTGGTGAATTCATTGCGGTGGTGTCAAGTTAAACAGGTTTTGGATTTTGAGGTTATTAATTTCTATTATGATTATTAAAATAAATATTATATAATGGAAGCTTGCTTGTTATTGTAGTGATGATTTGACATAGTCACATGTAAGTGAATGGGTTCGGTGTTGACGCACGATGGAACTGAATTTGAATTGTGTGGGTTTCTAATTGTAGGAAAACGAGGAAAAATGGTTAAAAACAACCTTATGAATCTGATATAATATTTAAATTTATGGCATGCCATATTGTATTGTTAGGTTATGGGGGAATTTACAGTATCTTTTAAGGTTAAAAAAAAAGTATTTGCTAGAGGTTTTCAGATATGTGGTGTCTCCAAGGGAGAACCAAAGTTTTCATCCTACCTTCCTTGCTTGCATTATTACATCAGTGGATGGTTCACTTATCATAATAATTTGAAAAAATTAGAAGTGATTCATGTGTGGTGAGTGTTGAACATGCTTACATGACTCTAAGCTAAAATGTTTGTGCTACATTGGACTTAACTAATCATATATTGCATTTAAAGTAGAAATAAAATTTTATAAATAGACATATTTTATGACTGATTTTTGATTTACTATAGTAAGTAGTTCTTTGTTATGCAGCATTTGTTATTATTTGGCCCAAGTTGTCACATGGTTCTAATATATTACTGTGGTCTGTTATAGAGAGAAAAATCCGATACCTTTGTCTTGCAATTCTAAAGTTGTAACAAATGTTGGATTAAATTGATTTTTGGTTTAAATAACTGAGGACAAATTGATTTTTCTTTTTGAAGAAACTTAACTGCATGAAGAAGATTACTGGTATTAACTTTCAGTTACTTAAGGTAAGAGCCTTATAATTGTTTCAATTGGTCTAATCTTCTTTTCTTTCTTATGAAACATTTATCATGGATTGATTGATTGAATTTTGTTTGAATGCTAAGATATTTTGTAGGGCCAAGATGTGGCAATGGTACTTGTTAAGTTATGTAGTACTGACACTTCAGATTATAGGCTTGTTCAATGTTCAACATGTGTCAATATCTAACACCGAAAAATTACCTACTAAGATAATTACATTCAATCATTTCTAAATTTCTACGTAACTGTTGATGTCTATATGTTGGTGTTGTGTCGTGTCTGTTCATTGTTTTCCGGCTGCTAAGCTCTTGTATTTTTGTTCTTTCAGAGTTTTGCAGGTACATCACAACTTTTTTTGCTACTAACTACAACCTCTCCAAAATAATAGTAAGGAATCACCATTCTCAGAACTTTTCCTTCACATGTTTCTGAATTTTGTACAAGTCTATAAAGAGTTTGGCACATGTGAGCCAATGATATGCTCAAGTCATCTTTGGCTCACAAGTAGCAATTTGAGCATTGTCATCTCCGGTGTACTAGAAAGTTCTAGGGCTGTACATGGGTTAGTCCAACCAACCCAACTCATAATGATCCAAAAAAATGGTTTGGGTCAGGTAAATTAGTGTGAATTGACGATCTTGGTTTCACAAAATAGCGAACCTCAAAAAAATTGGGTACTGAGTAAAACAAGACCCAAGCCATTTTACCCATTTTACCTAGGTGGCCTAGTTGTTAAAAATTATTTGGTTACTTTAGGATGATGCACGTTAGTTATTTTGATGTTTGCAAGCATTTTATGCAATTTTAGGAACCTTATAACTTTGATTATGTTTATGCTTGCAATGAAAGTATTTTATAATAAATTTTATGATTTTGATATTCTCATTAATTGTATGTTTATATATATATATATATATTAGTTGCTAAAAAAATAGTTAAAATAGGTTACACTATTTTTTTGAGGAAAAATTAAGGTTTGACCAAACTCAACTTAGCACTCTATCAAATGGTTTTTTAATTAGACTCAACTTAGTGTTCCCTACACGGTCTGGGTTTTCGGTTTGGCCAAACCCAACCCCAACTGACCAACGTACAGCCCTAGACACTTCTAGTTCCATCATTCCCATCTTTTGACATTCCTTTTTAAGTGTTAATACCTCTGCTTTTAATCTGTCATATTATAAATTCATAACTAAATTTAAATATTTTGAGGCCTTTGTTAGACCCAAAATTTTGATGTATAAAGTTCTAGTTCGGGTTGTTTGGTCCTTGGGCCGGGCTTGAGTGAGGTGACGGAGCATATATAGGTTTGGCCCATTATGCGGTGGCTCAAGTTTAACGTTGATGCAAGTTTTCATCACCGTCATGGCCTTAAGAGCGATGGTTGTGTTTTATAATATTGAGGATGGAGCTTAGTGCCAGCTCACTCGATGTGGACCGATATGGTTGTCCAAAATGCACAAAGGAGAAACTGCAACCCTTCTAATAGCTATGCTTTGAGTTCTTAATTTAGGACTTCATTTTGTTAACTTTGAGAGTGATTCAAAATTACTTGTGGATGCTATTCTTGCTCACATGGGTGATGATTCAGAATTTGGGTCAATTGTAACGTTAGGAGTTTGTTATTGCTTTAATTCCAACTTTGTAGTTGAGTTTGTTCGGCGATAAACGTATATGATTACTCATTTGGGCGACCAATTTTTAGGCTAGTCACCATACTTTTGGTTTGTTACCACCTTGTATTCACCAACTTTTCATTAATGATATGAATTGAGTTTGTTTTTGCAAAAAAAATTGTTTTATTTTTGTTTCTATTTAAGCTTTATCTACTTGATTTTTATTTTTTGTGTTTGGCCATTGCTCATTTTCTTCTTTTAGGCCAATGTTATTGCAACCTTAATTTACTTGCCCCATCTCCCCTTCCATGCAGTTCATTATTTAACCCTTACAAACCAAACTCATCCCCCTACCCTTCCCCATCCACTCTCCTCATCTCCCATAACCCCAAAACCTAAGAGCTCCCTCTCATACTCCTCACTAAGTCGGGTTCATGGTTCGGTTTAGGAAGAAAACTAAATTGAACTGAACTGTAATCTTATAATGATTCGTTTCGATTTGATTGTGATTTTTTCTTTTCATATCAACAATAAAATTTTCATAAATAAGTTGTTAAAAAAAAGCAAGATAGTAATTTAAATAATTGAACCTACATCATGAACATCCCTCCCTAATAGCAGTGCTTTCCGGTTAATCCTATATGTTTTTGGGAAGTGTTTTTTTACTGCTAGACAGAGTAAGGCTTCTTTTAGCACTTCTTCTCTCTTCTATGTGGGCAATTGAGCATATGATACTATTAACGATAATTACTTATGATAATAAACCATAAAATGACTTGATATATGAATTATTGTTAAAAACATATATGTGAAGAGGTGTTAGAAGAGATTCTCTCTAGGGACCTTAACCATTAAAAATAATATTTTAAGGCTCAATTTCAATTAAAAGAAGAAAGAAAAAAAATGAGGAGAAAAATATTTTAACATAAATATATAAATATGTAAGTTGTTGTCAACTAGGGTTTGGCCTCCAGTTGACTTATATTCATAAGAAGTGAATTCAACTCTCGTTGTTACCGTTATGATTTTACTAGTGAGTAATATGTATTGAGGTTTACTCTGAATTTAGTGAGCTCCACAAATTTAAATAAAACTCACATAATTTAGTAAAATATATGTAAATTTTAACTGATAGAAGGTACTGTAATATAATGTGTGGTAGAGAGTGTTACTAACCATCTTTAAAAAATTATACCTGGGTTGCTTAATTTTCATAGCATTGAAGCAAATTGTAGATACATTATTTAAGAATTGCTTGTACACGATGTAGTATTATGAGACAATTTTAAATTGATTATGTAACTCAAAGTTGGGAGTTTTTTCCCTCTATTCTATAGATGCTCTTAGAAGGTTGAAACTTATATGATTAAAAAAAAGGTGTTTAAAACTGACTTATAGGTATTGAATATTAACAGGAATGGGTGATAGAACTGGAATTAGTAGATCACTTCCTTGAATGATAACTTCGACGATGGAAAGGTTCTGAAAAAATCATTATACTAAAAACGAGGTTGTTATCATAACTAAAAGTTTATATAATTTACAATTTTATACAAAAACCTTTGTGTGACAACATATATAAAAACATAATAATTTACAACATATATGTTCTTTGGTTTTTCAACAAGATGCAGGTCCATCCTCCCACATACACGTACATATAATAAACCTATATCAAATAAAGTCAAATATTATAAAAAATTAACAAACTAAAATAATAACTACCCTATTTATGCTAGAATAAAATAAATATATAGAGTAAAATTATTAAAGCATAAAGATAGTTTATATAGTGTAGGGATGACAGTTAGATCCGTAAAAAAATTTTATAATAGGTAGGATAAAAATCCGCATAATGAGTATGAACTCAGGGACGGATAATTATCCGCAATATTAAGCAGATATCGGTGCAGATACGAGAACTATGGTATCCACTCCGTCCCGTATCCGCACTTATATAAATATATTATTTATTTATTTATTATATTAATGTTTACTCTAATTAAATGTTTTCTTTTATGTTCTAACATCTATTAATATCATTGGACCACCACAATATTTATAATCAAAAGATAGACATTTGTAAACTTTTTAAGAATTTGATTATGATGAATAGGTAAATAATTTTGACTTTATAACTAAGAGTTATGTCTTATTAATTGTGACTTTATAATTATACTTGCAACTTCCTATCAATTATTTTTACAAATATAAAATAATATTATCGTAAGACTTGCAACTTCATAAAATATTGTGTGTTCATTTGAAATATTTTGAGTTATAAAATATTTTAGTTTATAATACTTTATGATTAATTTAAGATATTTGAATAATTTTTAAATTTAATCACAACAATAATATTTATATATCTATTTATTTTAGTTAAAGTGTGAGTAATAAGCACAGACACTTAGATACCCAGAGAATAAAGATATGTGTATTAAAGTTGATAACTAAAGACATACGAACACATATATAACTATTTTTTAAACTGCTGATACGGAGATGAATACTATAATATTCTACTTAGACCTTATCTATTGTGATGCCTAACTTATTGTATAAGCTTGTAAACATAAAGTATTATTTGGTAACAATTTCCTCTCACAAGCTTATAGCATTTTTCATGATTTTATAACATTTTTTTGAGATGCTATTTTAATAAGTGTTTTTGATCTTCTAACAAATGACATTTTCTTTCATTGTTATCTTTATTATTTTATTAGCAAAAATTTAAATAATAATTTTTATATATTATTTTATTCTTATGAGTTAGTTAAACCTTAATTTTATCGAACACTTCAAATTTAATCAACTATTTTATCTACGGTAAATTAATCCATTATCAACTAATTATCTATCACGCGTTGCTTGTTACATATGCGTTCAATTCAATAATATATTACAAGTACATTTCTTTGGTCGTTTAAATTGGTGACTAAGGGATTAATGAAAAGGTTCAACTATGTGATGGATTTATTGTTTTTCCCAATCAACATGGTGTTTGTGGTGAACGAGGTAGTTGACGAGAAAAAATATGTGGTACAGAGTGCTTTATTTTGAAGACCATTTAAATCAATAAAAATTAATATATTTTATTTAAAATTTAAATTAAATATTTTTTTTATTGATCTAATTTCTTTTATATTTGAAATCCACTCCTCTTTTCTATAATTAAAGAGACTTGTGAAGATGTAAAATATTTTAATTTTTGGTGATCACGTAGAGAATTGAAGTATTTTCAATTATGACTTAGAAAGGAGAATCTCGGCGAACATATGATCGGCCAGATATGACTTGTAACTCTTAAAAGAGAGTATTGTAGAGTGATATGTGTATTGAATTGGGTTACAAATTGTTTTATCTTATTTGAGATCATGAGTGAAGTAAGTTATGCTGAAGTATTTTTGTGGATGTAACCAAGAAATATTGAATCATATAATCTTTTGTTTATATTATTATTATCTTTATATTGCGTAATTATTAGTCTGAAAAAAATTAATAGCCAAAAAAATCCTTTAAAAGAAATTCAAAAAGCTAAAACTCCTTAAAATTATGTGGGTCATTGATCCACCTTTTTAAATTTATGTTTTTTTTTTTTAATTTAAATTTTTCTGACAAAATTTTTCAATTTTCTTTACACAATATTTTGGAGAATTTTTTTTTTATTATGTAGGTTAAACTTTAGAGTCTTTTCTCATAATTTTTTGAGAACAAGTTTCAAATTTTTGTTGTTAAAAAAAATTCGATTATTTTTTTTAATATTTTTTTGAGAAAAATTAATTTTCAAAATTTTCTATAAAAAAATCTCAATTGATAAAACATTAATCCCATAAACCCTTAATTCAATCCAAAAAAATAATTTAATAATATATTAGAGTCTTAAAAAATTATATCAATAATGGTCTAATATTGAAAGACTTTAATAGGAGACTTTTTTAAAAATACTTTAGACTTTAAAGTTTAGTTGACAAGTCTACTGGTGTGTGATCATCAAAATTCTATAAGTGTGTCAATAAATTATTGACAATGTATGATTTTTTTCTCATCCTTAAAAAAGTTAATTTCTCATAAAATGATAAATCAATGATCATACCTCATTGAAAATGTATCTATATTTAATATCTGAGTATACATCGAATGTGAAAGAGAAATGTTATCCTAACTAAGTTTATAATTTACAATAGATCTTCTTTAGTTAATTTCAACAAGTTGCATTTTCCATCTTCATTTTTTAAAGGTGTTTTCCACCGTAAACATGGTCCTTTAACTCACCCTAACGTGGAAAAACTTTTTTCGTTGGTATTCTCACATGCATGTGACACACAGAAAAATTTCAAGCCATTATTATAATATTCATCATTTAATTAAAAAAATACATTTAATTATTGGAAAATGTAAACTTCCAAAGTCTCAATCCTTCTATAAATTGGAAGCATGCAACCTCATCAAAGTTAAGTTCATCACAAAAACAAATCAACAAAGAAAATTTACATATATCGAACAGATAAATAAAAACAATATTATTACCTTCACCGTTTCAATGGATCAGAAGAAATCTAACAAAATCCGAGAAATTGTTAGACTTCAACAGATCTTAAAGAAATGGAGAAGAATAGCAAACTCTTCAAAAACTACCACCACAACCACCGCCAACAACATAACTAATAGCAAAAGTATGAAGTTTCTGAAAAGAACACTTTCTTTATCGGAACGCGAAGGTGGAGGATCAACAATGAACAATGTCGTTCCAAAAGGATATTTAGCGGTTTGTGTTGGAGAAGAACTTAAAAGATTTATTATACCAACTGAATATTTGAGTCATAAAGCTTTTCAAATACTTTTGAGAGAAGCTGAAGAAGAATTTGGGTTTCAACAAACGGGTGTTTTGAAGATTCCTTGTGAAGTGTGTGTTTTTGAGAGTATTTTGAAAATGGTTGAAGATCAAGGGAAGAATAATAAGGACAAGTTTTCAAGTCATGAATGTAGATCACTTAGCATTGAAGAGATGATGATGAGTTTTTGTTCTTTGGAAAATCAACTTGCTTGTTCTCATCATCCTCAAAGTCCTTTGTGCAGATAATTTTTTTTTATTTTTTAATAATAATAAATATTATTGGATGTTGCATTTTTTATCCATCTTTTTTTGTCTCTCTTTGTTTTTTTTTTTTTACTTTTGTTTTGCCCCTTTTTACAACAAAATTAATGTATGAGAGAAAAAGAGAGGAGTGAGTTTAGTTAGATGTAAGAAAACCCATTTTGGAATTATGAAGCAAGAAGTATGATTTTCATTGTCTAAATCTCTTATTCAAGATCAAGAGTATTTGGCAGCACTTCTATTGTGTAGACTAATATTATTCTCATAATTAAGCTTAAAGTTTTTGATTTGATATATATGCAGTTTATTCATACACATAGCATATAAGGCAATTGGG
>JBBPBR010000005.1:50827505-50861284 GCA_037974775.1 Cicer pinnatifidum | reverse complement strand
TATCCGATAACCAATGATACACTTGTACACAAGTTTTCGGAAAAAAAAAAAAGAATTTTTTCAGTCATGTTAACTATTACGAATCAAATAAAAAAAAATGAGTATTTAGATATTAAGTGAGATATCTAATGTTCAATCTAAAGATACTGATATATGTCAGTTGAATTAGATTTAAAAAATATAATTAATAAACTTTAATTAATAATAGATGGTTGAATTTCTTTTTTAGTTAAAATACTAATCTTAACAATATTCAGTTGCTAGAAGACCGAGGCATCTTTCCTGATAGAACCAAATAGTTAAATAAAAAAACTACTTATGATCAATATTATAACATTTATCGATTTTCCCCACGCCTGTGGTTTATTAAACTCCAACGGCTATAATCCTCTCCACAGATACACTAACGTTAAAAAGGATTAAAGTAAAAAGAACCATCAATCATAAATAGCATGGAAAAAGTTCGACCGTTGAGGGGATAACGGTCGTCTCCATTCAGCTTTAAAATGAGCAAGGATTCCAATTTAATCAGATTCAGTTCAAGTTTAACGATTCTACCAAAAATGATTGTACGTTCAATTCAACTGAAGAAGAGTGAGTTTGGTTTCAACATCCATAATAAGATGGTTATAGGTAGTTGGCCAAAGGTATTGTTACCATTAAATCTTGCTCTACTTTTCTGTTTTGGTCTTATAATCTTTCTCTACTTTAATATTTTCTTATATTCAAAAAAATATTTTTTTGTTAGTTTATAAATGTTTTTAATTTTTATTAAATTTTAAGGTTTAATTGTATCTTAATTATGAAAATAATTTCTTATTTTATTTGTCCTACAGCCTAAATATGATAAAATGTCATTTTTTGTAGTGATGTGTAAAAAAAACAGATTATGTGTAAAATTCTATGTAGATTAATTAAATTTTATTATTATTTTAAATTTGTAAAATACGTTTTCTATTTTATTACATCATTTACTTATAAAAAGGATTGAGATATTGTTATTCTAATTTCTAATTATGTGAGAGCTCAAAAAGGATTTTATAAGCATAAACCCTTGAGAAGTCAAATGCATGCGGATTGAACCCTAACTAATTTCATTCCATCTAGTTCTTCTCCTTTTCACGATTCATCTTATTTCTTCTCATCTTAATTATATTTCCCATCATATTTTTCTAAATCGTTTCTCATTCAATTTTTGTTTTTGATTTTCTTTTTTCAATGACAATAAATATGGAGGTGATTTCGTGTTCTCTCCATCTTCACGTGCAAAACAAGATACACAATTTTAGGTATGTGATTTTATGGTTTATTTATTTGTTTTTAGCTATATTTAAACATTGAGATCAATATTCTCTTTTCGTGTGATAGTAGTTTTCTATTCAAAAATTGTCTTTTTCGTTTTGTTTTATCATAAACTATATTAAACTTTGTATTCAAAAACTCTGTCTTTTTTATTGTCAATAATATTAAACCCTATTTTTGATTTTGTAGGTATGCATTTTTAGTTATGTGGTACACATAGTTTTGTTATATTCTTTTTTTGGTTTACTGTATTATTTTGTGGTCCGAGTATAGTTTATTGTATTATAGTTTGACTCATTTGTTGAGTATTCAACGTTTTGTTTTGGTATAGTTAGTGACACATGTAATTGTGGGCTAAAACGATAGTATCTACCGTCGAACTCAAGAAGGATTGCGTTTTACTATTTAATTATGCTTAATTATTAATATTGAACAAGTTCATCATGGTTTTTTTGTTAAGTCTGAAGTCAAATTTGGGCCTCCTTTGGAAAGATATTGATCTTCCTGAAGAATGGATTCTGGAAGGAGCTGTTAGACCACAGTCTCTTGAACAGTCAAAACCAAACAACAATCTTAAAGAAGTCATACAATACAATGACGGTAGGGTAAAACTAAGTTTTTCAAGAACTTCTAGTGCCAGGTATTCTGATGCTGGTTCTTCTAGACCACCTCCAATCATACAATTGCCTCAAAAATTAGAAAACTTTACAAAACCACGTTTTTCATGTTCCAGATACCAAATGCTTCTTTTCAAAATGTTTTGTTTTGGAAGGAGCTGTTAGACCACAGTCTCTTGAATAGTCAAAACCAAACAACAATCTTAAAGAAGTCATACAATACAATGACGGTAGGGTAAAACTAAGTTTTTCAAGAACTTCTAGTGCCAGGTATTCTGATGCTGGTTCTTCCAGACCACCTCCAATCATACAATTGCCTCAAAAATTAGAAAACTTTACAAAACCACATTTTTCATGTTCCAGATACCAAATGCTTCTTTTCAAAACGTTGACTACCACAAATATACCTCATCAAATTTACACAACACCTCAAAACACTAATGAGGAACAACAAAACATTTTTCCACCAACTTCGCCATCTTTTTCTACTATAACTGAAAATGTTGTTAATGAACTTAATGTCATAGAAAAAGAATTTGAAGTTGATAAAATTATCCTCCATAACGATTTCTATGCTTCCAAAAATACAGAAAAAAGAACATAGTTCTTCAAAAACTTTCTAAAACAAAGACAAAACATTCAAAATGAATTTTACAAGTTCATTTTACAAAACAAGACCCATATTCTGTTCTTTGAATGGTTTGAAATATATGCAAAACAAAACCAAATTTCTTACCCTTTCAAACAAAACTTAAGTTATGCTAATCCCATAACAACCAGAAACAAAACGGCAGAATGTGATTTAGCAACTGGACTAAAAATTTAGTCTGAAAGACAAATCATAATAACGCACCTAGAAAAACCAGAATAAGCTACCTCTTTCAAAATCCCAAGTGATAGTTCAGAAAAAGATATTCAAAATATCCTTCAACAAAATAATTTTACAAATGTCCATCTTAGTACAATTACAAAACAATTAACTTAGATAGAAGAACATCAATAGAATTCCACTGTCTCTCCAATTGAGACAACTGATTCAAAGCTAAAAAACCCAGTTTTTAAACCATTTCAAATCTCAAAAACAAGCCAAAAACTGTTTAGGGAAGGCAGACCAGAATTCACCCAAGCCCTACATGAACAACTCAGTAGGATAGAACATTCCTCTACCTCCCCACCAATGGCAGCCAAAGATACCTTTGACAAAACAATTACGACTTTAGACCAAGTTTCCGACACCGAACAAGAACCACAAAACCTGTGCAAACTTCAATGACAGAAGGGTCAACCTTTAGCCATGGTCACAACACCAGACATAGGTATTGAAAACAGACATGTCATCTCTCAATCTAAATTCAATGCCAATACTGTCTATGAATGGAACATAGATGGTATGTCCGAATACAACATTTTAAGTCTCCTCCAACAAATGACAATGGCATCAAATGCATACAAAACCCAAGCCAACACACCTTACAAAGCCATAGCTTAACTCCTAATAGCAGGATTCTCAAGCCAACTCAAAGGATGGTGGGATTACCATCTCACACCCTCTCAACACTTAGAAACTTTGAACGCAATTCAAACCACAGAGGAAGGAATTCCCATCCTCGTCGAAATAGGAAACCCAATACCTGATGCAGTTGCAACACTAATACACACAATTAGCTTGCACTTCACACGAAATAGGAAGGTTTAAAAATCTGTCAAGATTTAAAACTCCTAAAACATCTAAAATGGGAAATGAAAAGAACTAGACAAGAACTAGGATCTTTTTGTAAACAATTTGAAATACACATGACTAATATTTCGAAAGATTGTGAAGGATCTTGTTTGAAACCCTATAGAAAACCTCACAGAAAATCTTTCACCAAACAAGGCAGACTTGAATTCTATAAAAAATCTAGACCCCAAAATTCTTACAATCAAAGAAAACCTAATTTTTACAAGAAAAAACCTAATTTTTACAAGGCAGAGTCCTCTGGGATTTCTTCTAAGTTTTCAATTTTGTTATAATATTCTTCATTTTCTCTTTCTTCTTCATCTTGTTCTTGGTCAGAAGAGGTTTGATTCTGTACCTGGGAAAGAAGACCCCAAAATTCTTACAATCAAAGTAAACCTAATTTTTACAAGAAAAAACCTCAAGATATTGCACTATTTGATACTGGAGCAGATTTAAATTGCTTAAAAAGTAGCATTGTACCAAATAGATTTATACAAAAACTAATGAAAAACTTGTTGCTGCTAATAACTCCAACATGATTATAAAAAGTAAAACCGAAGCTTCCATTGAAAATGGTAATGTTTCAATCAAAACTCCTTTTGTTTTGTTAGAAAATATTACTCATACTATCATTTTAGGGACTCCTTTCATTAACATGATAACTCCATACTCAATCAATTATGACAACATTTCTTGCAAAACCAAAGAAGCCAAAATTATTTTCCATTTTATTGAAAAACCCAGAACAAAGAATTTAAATCTTTTAAAAGCTTGTTCTGTTTACAAATCTGAATTAAATTGTTTAATCCAGGGAAAAAAAACATTTATATTTTGTAAAAATGAAATTTCAGATCTCCAAAAAAGAATTGAAAACGAAATCTGTTCAGATTTACCAAATGCTTTTTGGAATAGAAAACAACATATGGTAGACCTACCATATGAATGGTAGACCTACCATATGAGAATGGCTTTTCCGATAAACAAATCCCAACAAAAGCTAGACCTATTCAAATGAATTATGAACTTGAAACACATTGCAAAGCAGAAATCCAAGACCTAGAACAAAAGGGTCTAATTACAAAATCTAGGTCACCTTGGAGTTGTGCAGCTTTCTATGTGAATAAAAATTCTGAAATAGAAAGAGGTACACCGAGGCTGGTCATAAACTACAAACCTTTAAACAAAGCTTTAAAATGGATTCGTTACCCGATTCCAAACAAAAAAGATCTATTACAAAAATTACACTCTTCATCTGTATTTTCAAAATTTGACAAGAAATCAGGATTTTGGCAAATACAAATTGATCCAAAAGATCGTTATAAAACAACTTTTACGGTCCCTTTTGGTCAATATGAGTGGACAGTAATGCCTTTTGGATTAAAAAATGCTCCTTCAGAATTCCAAAGAATTATGAATGAAATATTTAATCCATTCTCAAAATTCTGCATTGTCTATATTGATGATGTCTTAATATTCTCAAAAACTATTGAACAACATTTCAAACACCTTAGAACATTTTTAATGATCACTAAGAAAAAAGGAATGGTTGTCTCAAAATCCAAAGTCTCACTTTTCCAAACAAAAATCCGTTTATTAGGACACTACATCTCTCGGGGCACTATTACACCCATTGAGAGATCCCTATCATTCGCAAATAAATTTCCTGATAAAATTCTTGACAAAACACAATTACATAGGTTTTTAGGATCTTTGAATTATGTACTAGACTTTTGTCATAACATTAATAGGATAGCAAAACCCCTCCACGATAGATTAAAGAAAAACCCTGTCGCCTGGATTGAAGAACACACAAAATTAGTCCAAATGATCAAAAAACAAGTAAAAGAAATACCTTGCTTGCATCTAGCTGACCCTTCAGCCCAAAAAATTGTTGAGACAAATGCATCAGACATAGGTTATGGGGGTATCCTTAAACAAATAACAAATAATAAAGAATGCATTGTACAGTTTACATCCGCACATTGGAATGATTGCCAAAAGAATTACTCTACCATTAAAAAAGAAATTCTTTCAATTGTCATGTGCATTACAAAATTTCAAAGCGATTTACTCAATCAAAAATTTTTACTTCGAATTGATTGCAAATCTGCAAAAGAAGTTTTACAAAAAGATGTTCAAAACATTGCATCAAAACAAATTTTTGCCAGATGGCAAGCAATTCTTAGCATTTTCGATTTTGAAATTGAATTTATAAAAGGAGAAGAAAACTCAATTCTAGATTTTCTAACCAGAGAATTTCTCCAAAATAGGACCTGAGTGATGCCCAGAAAATCAAAAAGAATAGAGGTCCAAAAGGACCAACCTCAAGAAACCCCAAAACCTATCTCATCTGCAAAACCAATCCGGTCTTGGAAAGAAGCTGTAGAAGAGAATGAAGAACAAAACCAAATTCAAAAATGGCTTGCTAGCCAAGCATTAGTTGGCCCTGACAATCTCCAGGAAATAAAAGACTCGATTGAGGAAAACCTTCAACTACAAAAAATTGCAAAACTCCACAAACTCCAACAGTAGATTGTATCCCTCCAAATTCAATTACCTTCGTTTACGAGGCAGGAGAGAGGAGAATCTTCAAAAACCCAAACCCCTTCTCAAAAAGTTATTTCAAAACCTTTACAGGAGGAACCATCCTATAAAATAATTTCAAAAATCTCTCATGGAGAAACCTCAAAAGTTATTTTAAATGATTCTGACAATATTTTGTTCAGACAAAAATCCAAATATTTTGTCAAAACAGATTACCAAAACATTTGGACAATTGAGGATCATTTCTATAATAAAAATCCTCAATCCGTCATCTCAAAGATTTTCCCAGAAGGCTGGTTTTTCAAACCATATGATTTATTAAAATCCCAGCCTTACTATAAATCTATTCTTGAATGTACATGATCTGTAACAATTCAAGACAACCCAAAAGAAGGCCCAGTAGCCTATTCAATCGCAAAAATCCACAAAATCATCCCACCATCAGAATGGGGACCAAACCTACACAAACTAAAACAATTCCCACTCGATTTTAAAAATATAATAAACCATTGCAGGACTTTTAATTACTGGGATTATCAGCAAGCCTGGTACAACACTTTTCTCATTCAAAACCAAAAATTTAGCCATACTTGGCTATTTTTCTTTAACCTTACTATGGAACCTTCGAAAATTCCTCAATGGTTTGCTCATTGGTGGAAATTCTTTGGCTCCATTCCAGATATCTTAAAACCAGAAGTTCAAAAAAGCTTCCAATTGTACAAAACCAATTGCAAACCAACAGACAGAGAACGCATTTTTCACCCTCTAATGCTATTCTCTACAAAATTCTTTCTACCATGGGTATTAGCATGGTATTTTGACATCAACCAAAAAGAGGCTCAAACAATCCTCGTCAGAAAATTCAAAGTCAGATGGTGGACAAAATTTTCTATTCCACAAAGTCTCAAAAAACAAGTTGTATCGACGTGGCTCCAAAAGCAAGGAATGAGGAAACCAGACCAAATGGTAACTAAATTCTTGGCCCAAAAATCTTTTGTCCAAACACAACTTAGCAGCGGCAAAATCCGAAGAAGAATATTTTGAAATCATGGCCCAACTCCTCAAAAGTCAGGCCCAATCATCAAAACATTCCTCAAATAGTGTTTCAGAAGACACCATTAATATGGAATATGAAAATGAAGATGACTGTTTCGGCATCGTACCCATAAAATAAATCAAATGGCCCAATACTATTGGCCCCTTAAAAAAAAAAAGGGGGGGGGCTTGTATATCATGTAATGGGCATAGCCCAAATTTCGCAAAAAAATAGTCTAGGATATCATAAACGGGCCTGGCCCGATTCCAGACTAAAAAAAAAAAATAAAAAAAATAGGGTATTTTGAAAATCAGAACACGAATATTTTCTTTCTGAAAAGCAAAACGCAAAAGCAAAAGTTGATTGGCACTTGTCTGCCATCTGCACTAACAGACAAACGTGGCACCGAAAGTGGAATGAATCTCATCATTTCCTCCACCTCATAATACAACACAAGCGAAATCCTTTCTCTATATAAGGAAGGCTCCTCTTCAAGCTCAAGGCAGAGTGAAATACAGCAAGCAAATTTTTCAGGAAAACCAAGTTTTTCAGGAACTTCTAGTGCCATATATTCTAATGCTAGTTCCTCCAGACCATCTCCAATCATACGATTGCCTCAAAAATTAGAAAACTTTACAAAACCGCGTTTCTCATGTTCCAACATACCAAGTGCAGAGCATACTTATTGTGCATAACATAAATACAGATTTGATTCAAATAAAAGAATAATTAATACATACTTAAGAAATACTTACAATGAGAACTTGGTTTTGAAAACGGAAAAGGAAAATACAATATTGTGAAAATATAATAGACACTTAGGAAACTCTTAAGATTTCTAACAGATATTTGCTTGCTGTATTTCACTCTGCCTTGAGCTTGAAGAGGAGCCTTCCTTATATAGAGAAAGGATTCCGCTTGTGCTGTATTATGAGGTGGAGGAAATGATGAGATTCTTTCCACTTTTGGTGCCACGTTTGTCTATTGGTGCAGATGGCAGACAAGTGCCAATCAACTTTTGCTTTTGCGTTTTGCTTTTCAGAAAGAAAATATTCGTGTTCTGATTTTCAAAATACCTTTTTTTTAAGTCTGGAATCAGGCCAGGCCCGTTTATGATATCCTAGACTATTTTATTGCGAAATTTGGGCTATGCCCATTACATGATATACAAGCCCCCTTTTTTTTTTCAAGGGGCCAATAGTATTGGGCCGTTTGATTTATTTTATGGGTACGATGCCTAAACAGTCATCTTCATTTTCATATTCCATATTAATGGTGTTTTCTGAAACACTATCTGAGGAATGTTTTGATGATTGGGCCTGACTTTTGAGGAGTTGGGCCATGATTTCAAAATATTCTTCTTCGGATTTTGCCGCTGCTAGTTGTGTTTGGACAAAAGATTTTTGGGCCAAGAATTTAGTTACCATTTGGTCTGGTTTCCTCATTCCTTGCTTTTGGAGCCACGTCGATACAACTTGTTTTTTGAGACTTTGTGGAATAGAAAATTTTGTCCACCATCTGACTTTGAATTTTCTGACGAGGATTGTTTGAGCCTCTTTTTGGTTGATGTTAAAATACCATGCTAATACCCATGGTAGAAAGAATTTTGTAGAGAATAGCATTAGAGGGTTAAAAATGCGTTCTCTGTCTGTTGGTTTGTAATTGGTTTTGTACAATTGGAAGCTTTCTTGAACTTCCGGTTTTAAGATATCTGGAATGGAGCCAAAGAATTTCCACCAATGAGCAAACCATTGAGGAATTTTCGAAGGTTCCATAGTAAGGTTAAAGAAAAATAGCCAAGTATGGCTAAATTTTTGGTTTTGAATGAGAAAAGTGTTGTACCAAGCTTGCTGATAATCCCAGTAATTAAAAGTCCTGCAATGGTTTATTGTATTTTTGAAATCGAGTGGGAACTATTTTAGTGTGTGTAGGTTTGGTCCTCATTCTGATGGTGGGATGATTTTGTGGATTTTTGCGGTTGAATAGGCTACTGGGCCTTCTTTTGGGTTGTCTTGAATTGTTACAGATCTTGTACATTCAATAATAGATTTATAGTAAGGCTGGGATTTTTATAAATCATATGGTTTGAAAAACTAGCCTTCTGGGAAAAACGTTGAGATGACGGATTGAGGATTTTTATTATAGAAATGATCCTCAATTGTCCAAATGTTTTGGTAATCTGTTTTGACAAAATATTCGGATTTTTGTCTGAACAAAATATTGTCAGAATCATTTAAAATAACTTTTGAGGTTTCTCCATGAGAGATTTTTGAAATTATTTTACAGGATGGTTCCTCCTGTAAAGGTTTTGAAATAATTTTTTGAGAAGGGGTTTGGGTTTTGGAAGATTCTCCTCTCTCCCGTAAACGAAGGTAATTGAATTTGGAGGGATTCAATCTCCTTTTGGTGTTGGTGGAGTTTTGCAATTTTTTGTAGTTGAAGGTTTTCCTCAATCGAGTCTTTTATTTCCTGGAGATTGTCAGGGCCAACTAATGCTTGGGTAGCAAGCCATTTTTGAATTTGGTTTTGTTCTTCATTCTCTTCTACAGCTTCTTTCTAAGACCGGATTGGTTTTGCACATGAGATAGGTTTTGGGGTTTCTTGAGGTTGGTCCTTTTGGACCTCTCTATTCTTTTTGATTTTCTGGGCATCACTCAGGTCCTGTTTTGGAGAAATTCTCTGGTTAGAAAATCTGGAATTGAGTTTTGTTTTCCTTTTATAAATTCAATTTCAAAATCGAAAATGCTAAGAATTGCTTGCCATTTGGCAAAAATTTGTTTTGATGCAATGTTTTGAACATCTTTTGTAAAACTTCTTTTGCAGATTTGCAATCAATTCGAAGTAAAAATTTTTGATTGAGTAAATCGCTTTGAAATTTTGTAATGCACGTGACAATTGAAAGAATTTCTTTTTTAATGGTAGAGTAATTCTTTTGGCAATCATTCCAATGTGCAGATGTAAACTGTACAATGCATTCTTTATTATTTGTTATTTGTTTAAGCCTATGTCTGATGCATCTGTCTCAACAATTTTTTGGGCTGAAGGGTCAGCTAGATGCAAGCAAGGTATTTCTTTTACTTGTTTTTTGATCATTCGGACTAATTTTGTGTGTTCTTCAGTCCAGGCGACAGGGTTTTTCTTTAATCTATCGTGGAGGGGTTTTGCTATCCCATTAATGTTAGGACAAAAGTCTAGTACATAATTCAAAGATCCTAAAAACCTTTTTAATTGTGTTTTGTCAAGAATTTTATCAGGAAATTTATTTGCGAATGATAGAGATCTCTCAATGGGTGTAATAGTGCCCCGAGAGATGTAGTGTCCTAAGAAACGGATTTTTGTTTGGAAAAGTGAGACTTTGGATTTTGAGACAACCATTCCATTTTTCTTAGTGATCATTAAAAATGTTCTAAGATGTTTGAAATGTTGTTCAATAGTTTTTGAGAATATTAAGACATCATCAATATAGACAATGCAGAATTTTGAGAATGGATTAAAGATTTCATTCATAATTCTTTGGAATTCTGAAGGAGCATTTTTTAATCCAAAAGGCATTACTGTCCACTCATATTGACCAAAAGGGACCGTAAAAGCTGTTTTATAACGATTTTTTGGATCAATTTGTATTTGCCAAAATCCTGATTTCTTGTCAAATTTTGAAAATACAGATGAAGAGTGTAATTTTTGTAAAAGATCTTTTTTGTTTGGAATCGGGTAACGAATCCATTTTAAAGCTTTGTTTAAAGGTTTGTAGTTTATGACCAGCTTCGGTGTACCTCTTTCTATTTCAGAATTTTTATTCACATAGAAAGCTGCACAACTCCAAGGTGACCTAGATTTTGTAATTAGACCCTTTTGTTCTAGGTCTTGGATTTCTGCTTTGCAATGTGTTTCAAGTTTGTAATTCATTTGAATATGTCTAGCTTTTGTTGGGATTTGTTTATCGGAAAAGCCATTCTCATATGGTAGCTCTACCATATGTTGTTTTCTATTCCAAAAAGCATTTGGTAAATCTGAACAGATTTCGTTTTCAATTCTTTTTTGGAGATCTGAAATTTTTTGTTTTATGAAATTATTTTGTAATTGTTGTTCGGTTTTGAGAAAAGAAACATCTTGTTTTAAAAAATATAAAAGTTTTTCTTTTCCCTTGATTAAACAATTTAATTCAGATTTGTAAACATAACAAGCTTTTAAAAGATTTAAATTCTTTGTTCTGGGTTTTTCAATAAAAGGGAAAATAATTTTGGCTTCTTTGGTTTTGCAAGAAATCCTGTCATAATTGATTGAATATGGAGTTATCATGTTAATGAAAGGAGTCCCTAAAATGACTGTATGAGTAATATTTTCTAACAAAACAAAAGGAGTTTTGATTGATACATTACCATTTTTAATGGAAGCTTCGGTTTTACTTTTTATAATCATGTTGGAGTAATTAGCCGCAATAAGTTTTTCATTAGATTTTTGTAGAAATCTATTTAGTACAATGCTACTTTTTAAGCAATTTAAATCTGCTCCAGTATCAAATAGTGCAATATCTTGAGGTTTTTTCTTGTAAAAATTAGGTTTACTTTGATTGTAAGAATTTTGGGGTCTAGATTTTTTATAGAATTCAAGTCTGCCTTGTTTGGTGAAAGATTTTCTGTGAGGTTTTCTATAGGGTTTCAAACAAGATCCTTCCCAATCTTTCGAAATATTAGTCATGGGTATTTCAAATTGTTTGCAAAAAGATCCTAGTTCTTGTCTAGTTCTTTTCATTTCCCATTTTAGATGTTTTTGGAGTTTTAAATCTTGACAGATTTTTAAACCTTTTTGAGTAAAGCTAACCAATTCCCCATATGTTAAATGGTTATATAGGATTTGGTTTATCCCATAGACTTCTTTGATTTTGTTTCTAACATTTTCTCCTAAAAGGTTTGGGTAGGAGTTCTGCATTTTTACATCTATGGTTGGATAGGAGTTCTGCATTTTTATCTTTTAAGTGTGATCGATCACCTATGAAGTGCAAGCTAATTGTGTGTATTAGTGTTGCAACTGCATCAAGTATTGGGTTTCCTATTTCGACGAGGATGGGAATTCCTTCCTATGTGGTTTGAATTATTCAAAGTTTCTAAGTGTTGAGAGGGTGTGAGATGGTAATCCCACCATCATTTGAGTTGGCCTGAGAATCCTACTATTAGGAGTTAAGCTATGGCTTTGTAAGGTGTGTTGGCTTGGGTTTTGTTAGCATTTGATGCCATTTTCATTTGTTGGAGGAGACTTAAAATGTTGTATTCGGACATACCATCTATGTTCTACTCATAGACAATATTGACATTGAATTTAGATTGAGAGAGGACATTAGGTCTGTTTTCAATACCTAAGTCTGGTGTTGTGACCATGGCTAAAGATTGACCCTTCTGCAATTGAAGTTTGCACAGGTTTTGTGGTTCTTGTTCGATTTCGGAAACTTGGTCTAAAGTCGTAACTGTTTTATCCTACTGAGTTGTTCTATCCTACTGAGTTGTTCATGTAGGGCTTGGGTGAATTCTGATTTGCCTTCCCTAAACAGTTTTCGGCTTGTTTTTGAGATTTGAAATGGTTTAAAAATTGGGTTTTTTAGCTTTGAATCAGTTGTCTCAATCGGAGAGACAGTGGAATTCTGTTGATGTTCTTCTATCTTAGTTAATTGTTTTGCAATTGTACTAAGATGGACATTTGTAAAATTATTTTGTTGAAGGATATTTTGAATATCTTTTCCCGAACTATCACTTGGGATTTTGAAAGGGGCAACTTCTACTAGTTTTTCTAGGTGCGTTATTATGATTTGTCTTAAAGGTGGGTGTTCAGACTGAATTTTTAGTCCAATTGCTAAATCCCATTCTGCAGTTTTGTTTTTGGTTGTTATGGGATTAGCAGAACATAAGTTTTGTTTGAAAGGGTAAGAAATTTGGTTTTGTTTTGCATATATTTCAAACCATTCAAAGAATAGAATATGGGTTTTGTTTTGTAAAATGACCTTGTAAAATTCATTCTGAATGTCTTGTCTTTGTTTTAGAAAGTTTTTGAAGAACCATGTTCTTTTTTCTCTATTTTTGGAAGCATAGAAATCGTTATGGAGGATAGTTTTATCAACTTCAAATTCTTTTTCTATGACATTAAGTTCATTAACAACATTTTCAGTTATAGCAGAAAAAGATGGCGAAGTTGGTGGAGAAATATTTTGTTGTTCCTCATTAGTGTTTTGAGGTGCTGTGTAAATTTGATGAGTTATATTTGTGGAGTAGTCAACGTTTTAAAAAGAAGCACTTAGTATGCTGGAACATGAAAAACGTGGTTTTGTAAAGTTTTCTAATTTTTGAGGCAATTGTATGATTGGAGGTGGTCTGGAAGAACCAGCATCAGAATACCTGACACTAGAAGTTCTTGAAAAACTTAATTTACCCTACCGTCATTGTATTGTATGGCTTCTTTAAGATTGTTGTTTGGTTTTGACTGTTCAAGAGACTGTGGTCTAACAGCTCCTTCTAGAATCCATTCTTCAGGAAGATCAATATCTTTCCAAAGGATGGTTTTTGGAATAATAGTGTTTGCCTTTGTTAAATCAGTTTGTAAAAATAGCGTTTCGCCCTTTTTGTTTTCAATATTTTTTGTTGCCGTAAAGGCTGAGAACATTGCTTTGTAATGAACATCTGCTAATTGCTGATCTTGTGCATCAGAAAACTGCATATATTTTATTATGAACATCTGCTTTTTCTTTCTTATTTTTCAATTTGTTTTCCTAAAAACAACAGATTTGGATTTCTTCCTCGACGGTTTACCATGTTTTAATTTTCGTGGTTTGTGGGTTTGGTTTTGTTTCATTGAATTAGCGTTCGACGTACGTCGTTTACAAATCTTAGAACAAATCCTGATAATAGAATTTATCTCCTATTGTCGGTGACCCTATGATCCAGGACGTTTGTGGTATCAGACTTGGATAAGGGATAAGTTATATAAAATTGGTTATAAATATTTAAAATCTTGAAAGTTTATTTTGAAGAATAATAGTTTTTGGGTTGTAAGTCTCGTATCTAAGCCGACGTATAAACGTTTAAGGACAGTGAATCCTTAGAAAGTTTCTTCAAAATAAAATGACAAAATTTCTAAATATGGATAATCTCTTTTGTAGAACTTCTTCTTTTTCCACTCCTTCTATCCAAAACATTTCTCCACCAACTTCGCCATCTTTTTCTGAGAAGTTCTACAAAAGAGATTATCCATATTTAAAATTTTTGTCTTTTTATTTTGAAGAAACTTTCCAAGGATTCACTGCCCTTAAACGCCTATACGTCGGCTTAGATACGAGACTTACAATCCAAAAACTATTATTCTTCAAAATAAACTTTCAAGATTTTAAATATTTATAACCAATTTTATATAACTTATCCCTTATCCAAGTCTGATACCACAAACGTCCTGGATCAAAGCATCACCGACAATAGGAGAGAAATTCTATTATCAGGATTTGTTCTAATATTTGTAAACGACGTACGTCGAACGCTAATTCAATGAAACAAAACCAAACCCACAAACCACGAAAATTAAAACATGGTAAATCGTCGATTTGAAAATACCAGGCTAATACCCATGGTAAAAAGAATTTGGTAGAGAATAGCATTAAGGATGGAAAAATGCGTTATTTGTCTGTTGGTTTGTAATGAGTTTTGTATAATTGGAAGTTATTTTGGACTTCCGGTTTCAAGATGTCTAGAATGGAGCCATAAAATTTCCACCAATGGGCAAACCATTGAGGGATTTTGGAAGGTTCCATTGTAAGGTTAAAGAAAAATTGCCAAGTATGACTAAATTTATGGTTTTGAATGAGGAAAACATTGTACCAGGCCTGTTGATAGTCCCATTAATTGAAAGTCCTACAATGGTTTATTGTGGTTTTGAAATCAAGTGGGAACTGTTTTGGTGTGTAAAGGTTTTGATCCCCATTCTGAAGGTGGGATTATTTTGTTGATTTTTGCAGTTGAATAGGCCACTGGGCATTTGCGTTGTCTTGAATTGTTACAGATCTTGTAAATTCAAGAATAGATTTATAGTAACGCTATGGTTTTGATAAATTCCCATGGTTTGAAAAACCAGTCTTCTAGAAAAATCTTTGAAATGACCAATTGAAGATTTTTATTATAAAAGTGATCCTCGATTGTCCAAATGTTTTGATATTCTGTTTTGACAAAATACTCAAATTTTGGATTAAACAAAGTAATTCTCCTTGTGGGAGTTTTGAAATTATTCAACAGGATGATCCCTCTTGTGGAGGTCTTGAAATAATTTTTGAGAAGGGGTTTTTGAAGATTCTCCCCTTTCTTGCCTCGGAAAAGATGGCAGTTCTATTGAGAGAGATTCAATCTCTTTTTGGAGCCTGTGGAGTTTCTTCAATTGAATTTTTTATCTCCTGAACATTATCAAGTCAAGTCATTTGTTGGCTGGCTAGCCATTTTTGAATTTGGTTTTGGGCTTCATCTTCTTCGACGGCTTGCGTCCAAGACCCGATGGGTTTTGCGGATGGGATGGGTTTTGAGTTTTCTTGTGGTTGGTCCTTTTGGACCTCAATTCTTTTGGATTTTCTGGGTATCACTCAAGTCCTGTTTTGGAGAAATTATTTGGTTAGAAAATCCGGAATTGAGTTTTGATCTCCTTTAATAAATTCAATTTCAAAATCAAAAATACTAAGGATTGCTTGCCATATGGCAAAAATTTGTTTTGATGCAATGTTTTGAACATCCTTTTGTAAAACTTCTTTTGCAGATTTACAATCAATTCGAAGTAAAATTTTTTGATTGAGTAAATCACTTTGAAATTTTGTAATGCACATGACAATTTTGCAATCATTCCAATGTGCAAATGTAAAATGTACAATGCGTTCTTTGTTATTGGTTTTTTGTTTAAGAATACCCCATATCATATATCTGATGCATTTGTTTCAACTATTTTTTGGGCTGATGGGTCACCTAGATGATAGCAAGGTATTTCTTTAACCTATTTTTTTGATTATTTGAACTATTTTGGTATGCTCTTCTTACCATGCAACATGCTTTTTCTTTAACCTATCATGGAGAGGTTTTGCTATTCTATTAATGTTAGGACACAAATCTAGTACATAGTTCAAACTCCCTAAAAATCTTTATAATTGTGTTTTGTTAGGAAATTTATTTGCGAAACTGAAGGACCTTTCAATAGGGGTAATAGTACCCTAAGAGATATAATGTCCTAAAAAACGGATTTTTGTTTGAAAAAGAGGAACTTTGGATTTTGAAACAACCATTCCATTTTTCTTAATGACTATTAAGAATGTTCTAAGGTGTTTGAAATGTTTTTCAATGGTTTCTGAAAAAAATTAAAACATCATCAATATAGACAATGCAAAATTTTGAAAATGGATTTAAAATCTCATTCATAATTCTTTGAAATTCTAAAGGAGCATTTTTTAATCCGAATGGCATTACTGTCCACTCATATTGGCCAAAAGGGACAGTGAACGTTATTTTATATCGATCTTTTTGATCAATTTGTATTTGCCAAAATCCTGATTTCTTGTCGAATTTTGAAAATACAGATGAAGAATGCAATTTTTGTAAAAGATCATTTTCATTTGGAATCGGGTATCGAATCCATTTTAATGATTTGTTTAAAGGTTTTTAGTTTATTACTAACCTATGTGTACCTCTTTCTATTTCATAATTTTTATTCAAATAGAAGACTACACAACTCCAAGGGACCTAGATTTTGTCATTAGGCCTTTTTGATCTAGGTCTTGTATTTCTGCTTTGTAATGTGTTTCTAGTTCATAATTCATTTGAATATGTCTAGCTTTCATTGGGATTTGTTTATCAGAGAAGTCATTTTCGTATGGTAGATCTACCATATGTTGTTTTCTATCCCAAAAAAGCATTTGACATATCTGAACAAATTTCATTTTCAATTCTTTTTTAGAGTTTTGAAATTTTTTGTTTTATGAAACTATTTTGTAATTGTTGCTCAGTTCTGAGAAAGGAAACATCTTGTTTCAAAAAACATCGATGTTTTTCTTTTCCTTGCATTAAACAGTTTAATTCAGTTTTGTAAACAAAACAAGCTTTCAAAAGATTTAAATTCTTTGTTCTGGGTTTTTCAATAAAAGGGAAAACAATTTTGGCTTCTTTTGTTTTGCACGAAATACTATCATAATTGACTGAGTAGGGAGTTATCATGTTAATGAAAGGAGTCCCTAAAATGACTCTATGAGTTGTATTTTCTAATAAAACCAAAGGAGTTTTGATTGAAACGTTATCTTTTTTAATGGAAGCTTCAGTTTTATTTTTTATAATCATGTTGGAGTTGTTGGCAGCATCAAGTTTTTCATTTGATTTTTGCAGAAATTTGTTTGGTATAATGCTACTTTGTAAGCAATTTATGTTTGCTCCCGTATCAAAAAGTGCAATTGTTTCAAATTTGATATCTTCAGAAAAAACTAAATTGATTTTGATTAGATATTTTCTTGTTGTTATTGTTCTCAAAACAAACAAGAAATCTTCTGGGATTTCTTCTAAGTTTTCAATTTTATTTGAATAATTTTTATTTTCTCCCACTTTTTGTTCCTGTTTTGGGTCAGAAGAGGTGTGAATTTGTACTTGGGATAGAAGATTTTGAAAAATATTTGAATTAATTTTCTATTTTTGTTTACGAGCTTTTAACTCGCATTTTACAATTTTAATCTCTTCTTGCAGAGATTGGATTGTGACATGGGTTTGTGATTTTGTTCTTTTTCCTAAGATATTTGTTAAGTCATAAGTGGTTTTAGGAAGCATCTTTGATGAGGATGTGGAAGGCTGACTTTATTTTGATTAACAAGTATTTAACAGCTTTCCTAGTATTTCTTTTTGAAGCTTTGTATATTCAACCTGTTTTATAATATAAAGAATTAGTTCTTGATCTTTTGTTAAAACATTAATCATTTTCTGATGAACCTATTTCAGAATCTGTGAGTGTTTCTTCTTCAGATGTTTCTAAAAGTATTGCCTCTATTTTTTGAATTTTCATCAATTTTTAATTCATGGAGTTTTTTATTCCTGTTGCAATATCTTGAGATGTGTCCTGTTTGGCCACACTTATAACAAGTTATTTGTTTCGAAGTTTGAGGTTCGAACTTCTTTTGCAAGGGTTTTTTTCTTATAAAAATTAGGTTTTCTTTGATTGTATGAATTTTGAGATTTAGATTTTTTATAGAATTCATGTTTACCTCATTTAGAAAGATCTTCTGTGAGGTTTTCTATAAGGTTTTGAACTAGATCCCCCACAGTCTTTTGAAACATTTGTCGTGGGTATTTCAAATTGTTTGCAAAAAGATCTTAGTTCTTGCCTATTTCTTTTTATTTCCCATGTTAGATGTTTTTAGAGTTTTAAATCTTGGCAAATTTTCAAACCTTCTTTTTGTGTGAAGCTTACCAATTCCTCATAAGTTAATTGATTATATGGGATTTGGTTTGTCCCATACACTTCCTTAATTTTGTTTCTAACCTTTTCTCCTAAAAGGGTTCGGAGTCCTGGAAGGAATTTTTCCTTCCAGAAAGGTTGGTTTGATTCTTCCCTAAGCATAACCCTAGTTAGGAAAGTATTTTTGTAATATTGAAATTCAGATAGTTTTTTACATCTGAGGTTTGAAAGGAGTTCAACAATCTTATCTTTTAAGTGAGATGGATCACCTATGAAGTGCAAGCTAATTGTGTGAATTAATGTTGCAACTACATCAGGTATTGGGTTTCCTATCTCATCGAGGATGGGAATTCCTTCCTTTGTGGTTTGGATTGCATTCAATGTTTCTAGGTGTTGAGGGGGTAATCCCATCATCCGTTGAGCTGGAATGAGAATCCTACTATTAGGAGTTCAACTATGGCTTTGTCAAGCGTATTGGCTTGGGTTTTGTAGGCATTTGATGCCATTGTCATTTGTTGAAGGAGACTTAGGATGTTGTATTCAGACATACCATCTAGATTCCATTCATAGACAATACTAGCATTGAATTTAGATTGAGAAAGGACGTTAGCTCTATTCTCAATACCTAGGTCTGGTGCTGTAACCATGGCTAAAGGTTGACCCTTCTGCCATTGGAGTCTGCACAGGTTTTATGTTTCTGGTTCATCTTCAGAAACCTGGTCTAAAGTCGTAATTGTTTTTTCTAAGGTATCCTTAGCTACCAATGGTGTAGAGGTAGAAGAATGTTCTATCATACTGAGTTGGTCATGTAAGGCATGGGTCAATTCTGATTTTTGTTGTCTAAACAATTTTTTGTCTTGTTTTTGAGATTTGAAATAGTTTAAAAACTGGGTTTTTAGTTTTGAATATGTTGTCTCAGTTGGGGAAATAACGGTAATTTGTTGATGTTCTTCTATCTTAGTTAATTGTTTTGCAATTGTGCTAAGATGGGCATTCATAAAATTGTTTTGTTGAAGGATATGTCTAATATATTTTTTTAAACTATCACTTGGGATTTTGTAAGGTGCAGCTTCTAGTGTCTTTTCTAACTGTGTTATTTTGATTTGTCTTAATGGTGGATGTTCAGATTGTATTTTCATATCATTTGATGTTTCCCATTTTCTAGTTTTGTTTCTAGTTGTTATGGGATTTACTGAATTTTGGTTTTGTTTGAATGGGTAAGAAATTTGGTTTTGTGTTGCATAAATTTCAAACCAATGGAAAAATAAAATATGGGTTTTGTTTTGTAAAATGAACTCATAAAATATATTATGAATTTCTTTTCTTTGTTTTAGAAAGTTTTTGAAGAATCATGTTCTTTTTTCTGTATTTTTGGAAGCATACTCAGATAAAGATGGTGAAGTTGGTGGATAAATGTATTGTTGTTCCTCATTAGTATTATGAGGTGATGTATAGATTTGATGAGGTACATTTGTAGAGTAATTTACGTGTTGAAAAGAAGCACTTGGTATGCTAGAACACGAAAAACGTGGTTTTGAAAAGTTTTCAAATTTATGAGGTAATTGTATTACTGAAGGGAGTCTAGAGGAACCAACATCAGAATACCTGACACTGGAAGTTCTTGAAAAACTTAGTTTTGCCCTTCCATCATTGTATTGGATGACTTCCATCAAGTTGTTGTTTGGTTTTGACTGTTCATAAGACTCTGTGGTTTAACAGCTCCTTCCAGAATTCATTCTTCAGGAAGATCTATATCTTTCCAAAGGATGATTTTTGGAATAGTAGTGTTTGCCTTCATTCATTCTCACTTGGCAAATTTGAAAAATAAAAAAAAGGTGGTTCTTTTGTATTTAATTAGTAATGAATGATAATTTGATACTTTTTTTTTATGGTAGAACAAAAAAAAAAGCATGAGTTTCACTACGAATTCAAAAATTAATTTTTAATTTGATCCTAGTTACTAAATTTTTTTATTAAACTATTATCGTATTCTCTTTATTATTCTTATCCTATGTCTTAGTGACAAAACCTTTAATTTCAAAGTAACTCCTAATTTCTTAGTGAATTTTTAAGATTAAAATTAAGTTTTACAAAATAAAAATTCACTAAAAATTCTCTTATTAAACTATTGTCTATGCAAATAATTTAATTAGTTTTATGATCTGCATATATCCCTAAATTCTCTTGTTAAAGCCTAGACTATAATATGATGTATTTTTCATCTCAAACATTCGTAAAGTTAACTGTCGTTTCAAAATATGAATCGTAAAACAATTTAAATTTGATAAAGCAATAAAAAGCGTTAAACACATATATGATAAAAATAATTCAATATACTCATTCATGTAACTAAAAATCAAATCAGACAAAGAGGGTTTCATCTTGTTTCACTCATCCAGAACAAATAGGGTTTAGTTACTCAATAACATAAACACAAAAGATAAGGATTAAAGAAGAATTACAAGAAATATTCAGGAATGATTCTTGATAAAACTCCTTCAACGTTGTTAGAAACAACCGTCTCTAAGTTTCTTTGCTAAGAGTATGCAAACTTCTAAACTGTCAAAAAAGATCATTGAAAAGTGAGAAAACACATTTTTTTATGCATCTTGCAGTGCGCGCATGGAGAGTTTCAAGAATGCAGAAATCCACCACAGATGCCAGATTTGTGCATGCACTTCGGGCACAACATGTGTTGTCTTACATTTACTGCATTTTTCTCTTATTTTGAGTTCGAATTTGGATCTGGTTAATTGGACATTTGATAAAACTCCTTCAACGTTGTTAGAAATAACCGTCTTTAAGTTTCTTTGCTAGGACACAAGTATGTAAACTTCTAAAATGTCAAAAAAAGATCCCTGAAAAGTGAGAAAAACACGTTTTTTTATGCATCTTGCAGTGTGCGCATGGACAATTTCAAGAATGCAGAAATCCACCACATATGTCGGATTTGTGTCTGCGCTTCAGGCACAACTTGTGTTGTCTTACATTTACTGCATTTTCTCCTATTTTGAGTTCGAATTTGGATCTGGTTAATTGGACATTTACAACTCTAGATATGGCTGAAAATACTCCACATAAGTCATATTGGTTTCTCACTAATTCAGCATTGCACTAAAACAAAGAAACAATCCAATACTATGAAAAATCTCAACTTAATCAAAGAAATAAGAACATAAACATTTTATTAAATCCAAGAACTAGAATCAACAAAATATATCAAATAACTCCTTAAATTAACTAATAATTAATGATAAATAAGAATAAAAACAATGAAAAATATGCATATGATGCACATCTCAACAATGATGATGTAGTAAAATTTGTTGAAGATGTAAAATAGTTTAATTACTATGAAGTATTGGTGGACCACTCTAACAATCCCATTATTAGTGATGAAATTTCAATTGAAGAAGTCCAAGGTGTTGAACAAGTTCAAACTGAAGCTAAACAACATCCTGAAGATAGACAAGGCACATGTGAGGATTATGTGAGTGAAGAAGGTGACAATTATGTTTCTAATTCAAATCCAAGAGGAAACCAGACCTAGATTTGGATACTCCATCAAATGAGGATGTTAAGAAATTTTCTAAATTTAACAACCTAAAAATGATGATGAAGTAAGGTTTAAGTTGGAATGAAATTCAATACAAATATATGGTTAATAATACTATTAAAGACTTTGCAATCGAGATTAAAAGAGCTTATATCTCTACAAGAATGATGGAGAGAGAATTTGTTAGGTCTGAGAATATCCATTTTACATGAGAATTAGTAAGAGGACTTCAAACCAATGTTAACAATTAATGAGTTTCACAAATGATAATACATGTCATAGGAGGGCAAATAGACAAACTAAGACGGAATTGTTAAATTTTGTCATCAGAAATGAAACCCAAAGGATTGATTGTTGAGGTACTTGAGAAATGGAATGCAAAGTGCAAAGTTGTCTATATACCAATCATATAGAGCCAAAGTAAGAGCCATAGAAATGATCCAAGGTATTTAAAGAGAGCAATATGCACACTTGAGAGAATATGATGATGAACTGAGGATATAAAATCCAAACTCTACAATTATTATTAACTGTATGTCTACAATTATTAGTACATGTATTATCATTTATGAAACACACTTATTGTTGATATCCGTTTAAAGTAATCCTCATATAAAATGGATATTTTGTCTCACACTTAACAATCATTCTCTATTTGTTATTCTTTTTGAAATACAAGTTTTTATTGGTCTCTATTGCAAAATCTTTAATAGCATTATTAACCATCGCGTTTGTATTTAATTTCATGCGCAACTCAAAGTTTACTTCATCACATGTTGGTTAAATTTAGGAAATTTCTTGACATCCTGTTCATCAACTTCACATCATTTTCTTTCAAATTCAAAATCATGGTGGAGTATCCAAATCATGAGAATTCACCTCAGTTTCTTCCAAATATGTTGTCCAATTAGGCCATGAGTTTCCTCTTGGGTTTGCAGGCCTTTTAGATGAATATTCATTTCTTACAACGTTAACAATCAGTTGATATTTCAAAAATTCAGTCCCAATCCTCACTCATATCATCATCTAAATTAGAAACATAATTCTCATCTTCTTCACTCACATAATCCTCACCTGCTCTCTAGTTCAGATTCATTTTGAACTAGTTCAGTTTGAACTTGTTCAACTTCACTTTGGACTTTCATCACTAATAATAGGATTGTCTATAAAGTGTTCCACAAAAACTTCAATTACATAGAAAATTTTGACATCTTCACTAAATTTTACTATAGAGGTCTAAGCCCAATGAAAACTTTGACATCTTCAGTAAATTTTACTACAAATGTCTAATCCCATGAGTAGATGAGTATTTGGAGGTTGGTACCACAAACATTTAATATTCACCCAATCTTTTGACCAATTTTAGTAATTTGATTGATGTGAACCACATTATTGAAAAGGTATAAAGGCATAACTACAAAATCAAAAATAAAGTTTATTGATCTCAATGTTTAAATATAGCCAAAAACAAATACATAAACCCTAAAATAACATGCCTAGTTTACTTGCCATCGGAAATAGCAAATCAAAAACAGATGAAGATAACGTGAAATCACCTCTAGTTTTACTCGCCATTGGAAACAGGAAACCAAAAAATAGAAATTAAATGAGAAACAATCCAGATGAACACGATGAATGAGAAATTAAATGAATAGGAGAAGAAACAAGATGAATCGAGGAGAATAACAAGATGGAACCTAATAAGGATTAGGGTTTGGTTCGCATTTGACTTATAGTATTTATGTTTCTAAACTCATGTACTTGAGTTCTCACGGGATTAGGAATTAGATTAACAATGTGTCTTTTTGTTGTTGTTGTTTTTTTTTTTACGTTTTTGAAAATTAGATGATGTAATAAAATAGGGAATGTGTTTTATAAATTTGGAATAAAAATAAAATGTAATTAATCCGCATGAAATCTTTCACATCACATGTTTTTTTGACACGTTATTAAAAAATGACAATTCATCAAATTTTGGAACAAAATTAGATTAACAAATGACTATTTCGTGATTCAAACTAAAATAGAGAGACCAAAACTACAATTAAGCTTAATTTTAATCTTTATAAAAAAAATAGAATGATTAATTCCTTCAAAATTCTTTATTGTTACTATCATGCATGTAGTTTTAGTCACTGTTGTCGCATTAACATCTAATTTTGAATGAGAGCATGTTTAACTACAATATAAATAGTCACTCCACAAAAAATGAACTCGAAATTCGATTTATAAGTCCATATTTTTGTTACTTTTATCTTATATTTTAAATTTTTGTGGAGTAACTATTTAGAATTTTCTAACCATGATTAGAAAAAATCATTCAAATTTTTTGAATTAAAAAACAATTAAACATATTTTGTTTCAACATACATATTGCTCACTAGAGAATTTCGTAAGAATAAAAAGTTATATTTTATTTTACATCAATTAAAATTAAAAGGTTAAAATTTTATTAATTATTAACTATATATTAATTGGAAAATATTAATATATATATATATATATATATTAATTATTAACTATGTTAGTATTTTTCTCCTTCATGAGAGTATAAACTCTAAATTATGCAACTCCCTATTTTTTTTCTTTCTAATATTGAAATTCATTTTTCTATATTGTTATCTTTCATATTACAGAATAAACAAGAACCACAAAATAAATAAAAAAAATATTTTTTTTGGGATTTATTTATGTTTTGTCCACAAATAAATTATCTCTTTATTTTTCCAATATAATTTTAGTGTGATGTTATTGTCGCGACTTAAAATTTCGAATGTTTCTCGAATTTATTGGAGTTGTCACCAAAATTTATTTTAGAATAGAGAAAATATTAAGAAATCCTTAAACAATAAAAAAAGTTGTCTTTGAAATCAAATTTTGAGTTCGGATGTCGATTATGCATAAGGAATGTATTAGCCCCCTACAACATATGTTACAATACGGTTACTTATAATTAATTGTGCAAAATTAATATTAACTTAAATATATTTATTCTCCTTATTATAAAATATGAATATCAATTGTTTTTTTTAATGTGATTTTGAAATAAATGAGTGCTTAAGATATTAATGTCTTGACAAGAGTATGATCTTGCTCATATATATCTCCCCGTGCGATGTAGAAATCAAAGCTATGTAGTCATTGGGTAAAAAAATATGAATGCGTTGATAAAAAAATTGTTGTTTTGACGAAGAAAAAAAAAGATTGTTTGATTTGAATAATTATTTTAAAAAAGAGTGTTAAGACTATCAAGTTGTACAACTTGTGTCTCAAAAACTCAAGAAGTAAAACGAGGTTTCATCTAGTTAATTCGTTTAAAAATATTTTTATTATTTTCGGTTTTAAAATGAGTTTTAAAGCCACCAAGTGTCTTAACAACTCAAAGATTAAAAATATATCAAATCTAATTAATCTAATAATTATTTATTATGAATTTTTTAATAAAAAGTAAAATAAAATTGAAACTATAAATAAAAATATTTTTTTTGGACAAATGATTAATAAAAAAAATTAAAAGTGAATGAGTGGTTTGGGTTGAACACCCACCTCATTATGTTTAACTAATACAAAAATGAATACAAATAAGTGAACATATTGATTTTTGTAAATAAATAAATAAACATATATGACATTAAACAACAAAACCAAATTGTCGCGGCCTAAAATTTCGAGTTTTCCTCGAATTCAATGGAGTCGCCACCAAAATTTATTTTAAAATAGGGAAAATATTGGGAAACCCTTAAAAATGTAGAAAAAAAATAAAAAAATGGCATTTGAAACCAGATTTTGAGTTCGGGAGTCGATTATGCGTAGGGAAGGTATTAGCACCCTACGACATCCGCTAAAAAACGGTTACCTATAATTAATTGTGCAAAATTATATCAACTTAACTATATTTGTTTCTCTTTATTATTAAATATGAATATAAAATTATTTTTTATAAATATGATTTTCTCGAAACAAAAGCGTGTTAAAAAGAGTAAAAAAAAAGTTTTTATTATTGTGCTTGACAAGAGTGGGATCTTGCTCCTACGTATCTCCCGGTGCGATGGAGAAATCAAAGCTACGTAGTTCTTGGTAGAAAATGCGGATGTGTTGATTGCTTTTAAATAAATTGTATTTTTGTTAAAAAAATTAATTTTGACAAACATAAAAAAATAAACTTGCTTGATTTGAAAAAATATCTTAAAATATGAGTTTTAAGACGATCGAGTTGTACAACTCGTGTCACAAAATTCGAAGAGTAAAAAAACAAGATGTCACATCTAATTTAATACTCTTAAGGATATTTTATTTTTTCTATTTTTAAATTGACTTTCAAAACAAACAACTAGTTTAATTTGTATATTAACAACTCCAAGATTAAAAAACAATAATAATGATTAAATAAATATTTAAAAAAAAAAATAAATAAAGTTTTAGAATTATTAAAATATATAATTTATTATGTAACTCCGAGATTAAAAGATTTTAATTAACTTTAAGTAATCTTTATGATCAATTTATTTATGATTTTTTAATTTATTAATTTATTTGAGATTATGAGATTTTGAACCATCAAATTGTCACAATTTGTGTTCTAATAACTCAAAGATTAAAAAGATGTCACATCTAGTTAATTTTTAATGAAATATTTGTTTGTATTTTATTTGATTTTCTTATTTTAAAAAAAGATACTAAATATAAATTTAAATAATTCTTCAAAATAAAATTAATAATAAACACGAAAATAAAATAGTGAAAAGAAAAATATATGAACTTGTGGCTTAAAATAAAAAATAATACTAATTACAAATATAATTCTCTTTTAAATTATTTTGTATTTTAATAAGTTAAAAGAAATAAAATTCAAAATAGCACAAAAATATAATATAAAATAAATGATATTTATAGCATTTTAATTATGTTCATCATTAAAATAGAATTATTATAATTAAATAAAATAAATATCATGATGAGAATAGGGAACCGAACAAAAATGCAACATGATTCAATTAACAAACAGTTGGCGTGCGTGATTGTATAAGGTACCATCCTAGCAGTATGAACAACTTGATTCGAAATACACAACCAGAAAGAGATTTCGCACATAAAAAATCAAACAAAACTCCATTCATAAGTATCAAAACAGAAATTTCTTTTCAATAATATACAGCAAGCCTAATGAATGAGAAAATACCCCTTTCGGCACGGTGGCGATTCTCGTCGGTTGTCGGTTGTTGTTGGCGATTGACTATGTCTGAAGTTAAGGTTATGGGTTGGGAAGAAATATAATGGCAGAATCGTTCTTCTCCTTTGTTAAACAGAAAACAGAAGAAAAGTCACCACTTTTATCTTGTGATCACTTTTTCCCCTTTCCTTCTTTCTTTATATTAGGAAAGATAAACAAGCCAACAAAACTCTTCTTTGTTTGCAATCTTTTTGTTTTTGAAATCAATCCCTCTGTGGTTGATCTCCTCTCCCCTTTTCCATTGATTTCGTCTTCTAATATATAGGCTAAAACGAAGAAGAGATGTGTTCATCGTATAATCTAAAGGTATGGATTTTACACTGCTTTGGCAACCAGATCAAGTAAACTCATACAATTAAAGGAAAGAGAGGCTGGGCTTTTTGATTGAGTATACAAGCTGATAAACTTAATACCATTATTAGATTGAAAAAATAATTAAAATACATGAATAGAGTGAAAATGCAGAGGAAGAACTGGAAAACGTATAGGAAACCTGAAGAACCAGGAAACGTGAAGAACTGGGAAACGTGCAATGGGAAATAAGCGATAAAGTGGGATGGGATGTGTGCAGAGAATTTTAATATTTCTTTATATATTTTTTGTTTTGTTTTGTTTATTTATTTATTTATTTATTTATTTTAAAATGTAATGTAATAAAACTAATACAATTATTATAATCTTTAGACAAACATTTATTAAATTATTTTTATTTTGTAGGACAAAATTAAGGTACTACACAAATGAAAAAGGAAATCCAAAAATGGACACATAGGGATTGGGCGGCTGCAAATAAATTCACATAAAGATAAATGAATTTCATTTTTAAGAGAGATGAAATGAGAGTTTGTCTGCGGTGGTGGTTCGTCGGAGTTCGAAGTTGGCAGAGGTGGCTGGGTGGATGCTCTGAGGATAGCCCTCGCGGTGGCCGACAACAGAAACAAAGGTTGATTTGATGACGTTTTCATAGGAGATTTACAAAGAATGATGGAGGTGGTGACGTGTGTGACTCATGCTCTCTCTAACTCCATACATTTTTCCTATATTCTACTGCCTTATTTTTCTTCCTCTTTGGTTTCTTTTTCATCACTCAAATATTTTTCTCTATATTTTTTGTTATTGTTTTGATGGTAGTAGAAAAATGATGATTTGTATGATTGAGGCTACTGAATGCTAGAAAATGGAAATGTGTTTGTATGATTTAGCCTAATCTCCTACTGATTCTAGATTTCTCAACTGTTATTTTTTTTTACCTTTTTTTTTTGTGCCCTTTCTTTGATGTCATCTTTTAAAAAAAAAAATCCTTCTCCTTGATTTAAATTTTTGTTTTCAATTTATAGGCTACAAGGATGAATTGTTGTGTTCATGAGATAAATTGAGTTCTGATTTTTCTATTGTATTGCATAAATTACGGAGTGACAATTGAACATGATGAAACTTCTACTTTTTGGTGGAGTGCAAAATTAGTGAAGATGAGACTTCTACTTTTTGATGGAGTGCAAAGTTGGTGAAAATTCAAAAGAAGAAAAACATGAAAGTTTAAAATGTGGAGGATGGATGCTTGTACTATTTCTACCAAAAACATTATTTTTATTTGTTCGTTAGTAGTTATTGTTACTTTTTATTTTTATGATATAAATTGAACACTTTGTTAAAACATCAATTAAAATGTGAGCTCAATTATTGGAATAGATTTGAGTTTAATTTTGATTTTTTTTTTTGAAAATTTTTTAGCATAATAAAATGTAATTTTAAATATATAAAATTAAATATATTATTATGACTTATTAGTATTGAGAATTTTTTAATTGATCGGACAAAAATTAAGGTACCACAGTTATATTTAAATAGTAGTTCAAGAATTAAGACATAAAGCTATAATCTTTGTTAAAATGGATTTAAGTGATTCTATCCAAAAAGATAATAAATATTCAATTTTTTGTCGAGAGGTAAATTCAAATTGGCTTCAAATTAACTCATCAGAATCATAGGTATGTATTTTGTTACTATGTTTCACCACTATGATGTCCTCCATAGATTGAAATGTGATAGTGTCACACATCTTCTAATCAATCCATAGGGACTTTGAAGGGGTCATCCCACAAAAAATAGTTGTTCTCTTTGAAAAGTTTCTTCTTTTGCTACCATATGTACCACGGTTTTGAAATAACAAATAGCAGATGTTAATCTAAAATCTCTTTCCACGGTACAATATTTTTTATTTGCGGTGGAAAAGTTTTCCAACCTTGACATATATATAGCATGCTACCACATTCTCAACCCCTTTCTTGTCCTTAACCTATAGATCGAATTCCTAGAAAGGAGAACTCCATATGAGTAAATACAATCATGATAAAAAAAAACATTCAATGCAAAATACATGCCTATCAATTTTTTTTTTCTTTCTATTGTGACAAAATTAACCTGATTTTCATTTAAAATCTTGCTAGCATAATATATTGGATTAAAAAATATTATATCTTTGTCCCAACACTACCCCCAACGACATAATCAAACATTTTTTTATATTACTATTAAAAATTTAATTAAGTATCACACTACCACTACTTTTTGATTAAATACCAATATACTACTCTTTTCATTTTTTTTTTTTTATAGAGATAAGAAAATGATTCTCACCACACCGATTTCTCAATTGATTTTTTAATTAGAGAAAGGAAATCGGTTCTCATAGATTTCTCAATGTCCAATTTTTTTTTATTTAGTACAAAGAGAAGAATGCACGAATATAAGGGAGAAGAATGCATAAATATAGGGGTTTGACCCATTAATAATGGCATGACCATATTGAGAGTGGGTAGTTATAATTTATAAGTATGAGAAAATGATACATATTATTCTTCACCCATTTCTTTCTGGATTTCTAATACCATAACATTTCCTCGTGAGCAAGATTGTTGTTGTATTTAGTCTAAAGTGGGGCATAGTCAAGATGATTTAACCAAGCAAACACTTGTTCTTAAGAGAAGAATATTTGTTACAGCTAAATAAGAAAGGATTGTGATCAGAGTTGTGGCTAGGAAGCACTTCCACAAGTGCATGAGGAAACAAGAGACACCAATAAATATTAGCCAAAAGATTTGTCCAACTTTTTCTAATGTGCATACCATGTCGATCGTTGTTCCTCTTTTTCATATTTTATGATCGTTCTAGGTTGGAAACTTATAGATTGAAGTCAAAATCATATTATGTAGGAGAACGCGATAACCAAAGCTACGAAAGTCAGAAACGAGCTATTCCAAAACAAGGTAAAAAAAAGACGTTATAAAATGCAAGTTAGGTTGTTTAATTACCGAAAAATAGTATGTAGAAATTGAGATATGATTGCATGTTACTGAACATGTAAATTGGTAAATTTTGTGAATTATGGTTTGATGGAAAGGCAACTAAAAATTATAACTCGGCAAACGAGTCAAGAACAAAATGACATCACAATATAGGGATTGATAAGCCAAAGAGAATGTCACAAGGATTAACAACATTGATAAGTTCAAAGTGAATTATCTCAAGAACTCTAGAGAGGAAAGCCACACAAAATAACAATATGTTCAAAAATCTCTTTGCATCAGCTAGGGGTTTGCCTTTTATAATGGCATCAACTTACAAGTTCTCTAAATTTGACCGAGCTCAAATTTTTACAATTAGACCCAAATATTCTTACCAATTTAGTCTACTACTTTTAATTAAAACTAATATTAAAATTTGATCACATAGATGCAACATTCATTCCTTAGCTTCTTTAATTTGGAGTAAACAACTTACTATCTTGGGCTTCAATTCTTCGTGAGTGTGACTTGTTTCAAATAAAATGGTTATCAAGTTATTTAGAGTCTCATTTGCCTTCTTTGACATTGCTCATGTCATTGAGTTCCAAGACCTAGAATTCGACCTTCGGGATTTAGCTCCTTCTTATTTCTAAGACCTTGTCATTAGAATCTCATTTCTTCCTTCTTAGAAAAATTTGACCTCAAATATAGCTCAATCATAATCTACAAGAAGAAAAACATAAGTCAAATACATGAAGAACAATTTTAAAAGCTACCACCGAGATCAAATAAAAATTGTGAAAAACCACCAAATGTGCCAACATATTCAATAATCCAACATGTTTGTTTCTAACATAAGGAGTTTTCAAGAGAGAGATTAAATTATACCTATTGAGATTGACATTAAGTACCAATGTTACCTTCCACATATTGGAATTGGTGACATACAAGAAGTTACTTTGTATTTTCAAAGTCTTCAAAACAAGTTGAACCTCTTAGACATTCATTTCATCATAAACAAATTAAGGTTATTTTTTAAACAAGACAAGTCCTTCAAACAAATTAGGAGTACCATATAGAATTTTAAAAGATTTGCTAATAACTGAAAGAGTAAGGAGAGGTGTAGTATTGCAACTATCAATTAATTACACATGCAAACATTTACTCTTCATAGAATATCTCAAAATACTAACTTTATTTTTAACACAAGAGTAAGTATTCAAGTTAGCAATTAAATGTTTCTTAAGAATCCAAACACATTCTTCAAAAAATTTGTCATGAACCAAATTTACTATAGAAAATCATTCAAGTCTTAACTCATAATCAAGAAAATCATTCAAGTCTTGACTCATAATTTTCAAATCAAGTTTAGAAGAATAATTTGGATTAAACATTTGATGCATCATGATTTCAAATTTACTTTGGAATTCTTTGGTCTCTTGGGGATTAGCCTTATATGATGACATGTTGGGCAATGACACGCCTGGAAAGAGATCAATTTGATGTTATATATCTCTTATAGGGGGTAGGCCGTAAGGAACCTCTTTAGGGATTACATCTCAAAATCCTATAACAAAGAAACAACTTTACTAGGAAAATAATTTGTAAGACCTACAAGCTTTAAGTCACTCTCCTTTCTCAAAAAAATAGCATTGACTTTTTTAATTCTATAGCCTTTTTTAACATTTTTTTCTTTTATGAACGAATTTTGTGTTTTTCTCTTTTTTCTTTTCATTCATTTTTTCTTTTTCTTCTTTCATTTGACCTTTTTCTTCACTTTCTTTTTTTGTTTCTCTCTTGTTTTATTTTCTCTCTCATTTTGGACTCATCCTCGCCAACTTCTCGTGGATACAAAGGAGTAAGAGTAATTTTGTGTTCTTTATGTACAAAAGAGAACTTATTTTTATAACCATCATGATTGCTTTTCTTATCATACTTTCATGGCCTTCCAAGAAGTAAATGACAAGTCTCAATTGGCTCTACATCACATATTACATCTTCATACTTCCCAATAGAAAAATTCACATCCACTTGTTCACTCACCATCTTCTCATCTTCTTCACTAAGCCATTGAAGTTTGTGTGATTATGGTTGGAGTTTAGTCACAAAATTCATTTTTGAAACCATTATTGCACTAGCAACACTAGTGCAGCTTCCTCCATCTATAATTAAAGAACATAACTTACCTTGGATAAGACAACTAGTGTAGAAAATATTTTTACTTTGCATTTCATCTAAGTCTCGTGATTGGTTACCCAACATTCTTCTAACCATGCACATGTCTCCTTCTTCAGCAACTTCTTTCTCATTTTTCCATCACTAGATATAGTAGATTCAGTAGATGATCCACTAGTAATATCTTCATTCTCCTTAAGCAGCATGGTCTTCTTAGTTGGACATTCAAAAGTTATGTGACCTCTTCCCAAATATTTGAAACATTTAACCTCACTATTTTTTGTTTTCTTATGAGCATCATTAGAAATATTTTGAGTTCTCTGGTGCACCCATGGATGTGGTTGATGAAGTATTTCCATCCTTCTTATTTCTATCATTCCAACTTAAGGCATTAAAGTTAGAAGAACTATTTCTCATGACACCCTTTCTCTTTAGTTGTTGTTCTACCTTAGTAGCATGACGCATTAAGTCCTCCAACTCCACATAATTTTCACTACAAGAATTTCTCTATTTTGTGGCCAACTTTATAAATATTTTGTGGCTGAATAAAACCCTCACAAATTTGTGACCGAAAAAGCCCTCACAAAGGCTAAAATTGAAATTGGTCATCTTTTGTGGCTGAAAAAGCCCTCACAAATTTTTAAATATTTAACTGGATTTTGTGGCTGCCTAAGCCCTCACAAAATCACAACATTGTGATTTTGTGAGGGCTTAGGCAGCCACAAAATCCAAAAGGATTTTGTGAGGGCTTTTACAGCCACAAAAAATGAATTTGTGAGGGCCAGATCCGTCACAAAGTTCTGATGGGACCAGGGTATTTGTGGCGGCCTATGCCGCCACAAAGGATTTGGCACGTGTACGTTTCTGGCTGCAAAGGCC
>JBBPBR010000005.1:50784625-50798238 GCA_037974775.1 Cicer pinnatifidum | reverse complement strand
ATGAAAACAAAAGAAAATAAAAATAAAAATAAAAAAAAAAAAGAGGAAGGGGAGGAGAGAATGGGAAACAAAAAAGAAAGGGAGAGAAAAATGGTGAGATAGAGAAAGAAGAAGAGAAGGAGAGAAAAGAAGAAGAGAGAAAACCAAAAACATTGACAACCCAATAAAAAAGAAAGGAAAAGTGAAATTTTGCTAGAAGTCAATGTAAAAAGAGTTGAGGGTACCATCATTTTCTCCATTCTTTTGGAAATCAAGAGGTGGGTTTCTCTTTTTCTATCTCTCATTTATGAAATAATGTGTTCCATAGGTTAGGGATTTGGGGTTTAAGAGTTTGAAATGAAGAAAATGATTTTTATTTTATTATTGGTTGGATTTAGGGATTTTGAAATAGATAATTGTAGAATTAAGTAAATTGAAATTTTTGATGCTGTTTTGATGTGTTCATTACTGATTTACTCATGATCTGTAGCATTATTGTTGCAAAGAATTGTTAGAAAAGTAATGTGATAGAAGGAATGTTATTAACTTGAATTTCGTATGTCATATGTGTGATGTTTTGGTCATAACTTTTTCTATAGACATCCGTTTTGAATGATTTTTAGTTTTATGGAAACTAGACTCAACTACCTTCAAATTGAGTACAAAATTCGTGATGACTGATTGAGTATTGATGTTGAAAAATGGGTTACAAGCTGGACCAGAGTTGTTGTTTCTGTTTTGTTTTCTGTCATTATGTTTTATTTTAATAAATTGCAAGAATTGGGACTAAATAAAAATAAAATTTTATCTATAAAGTAGACATCATAAGCTTTCCAAAGAGTACTCATTCACTCAATTCTGATATTTGTAAGTTTATGTCAGTTGACTCTGAAGTTAAACTCTGTTTTGAGTTGTTATAACATAAATTTGGGACTGTTTTGGGAAAAATCTACCTTAAACATATTCTCTGGAATTTTATTTTACATTGTGTGATTTGTATGATATAATTGAATTAATAGCTTACGTTATCATAATAATTTTCAAGGTTGAGTGTATGGTAGTCTTTAATATATGTATTAATAGATGATGTTATATTTGTGTGTGTATGTGTGTGGATTGTTATATATAATACTTATATATTTGATTAAAGTGAGAAGTATAGGATTCATCCTAGCTAGATGAATTCTCCGTCTATATACGACGGAAGCGAGGAGTAAACGAGGATAAGTGGGGCACCACTTACGGACGTAATTATGTCAAATCTTACCAAAATAAAGTTACTAACAAGAAGAAGGCATTAGTAAAACTAATGTAGTCTTTATGACATGCTTGTTATGTAGAGTTTAAGTCGTTAGATTACTCACGTCTAATGACTTGAATATTTAGAAAGAGTCAAAACTTTACATTGAAGAGAAACTCAGAAAATAAATATAGTCCTGAATTAGGATGCTAATTGTTTTAATTTCATTTATTGGGACCCACTGAGATGTAATCTCATCCAACTTTATTCAAATGTGTTACAGGTAAAAAGACTTAGATCACATGTTGGAGAAATGAAGCGTATCAGTTTACTCTATAGTCTACTTAAAATTTATGGAGAATTATTTTGAACTATGGATGTGTTATGTACTCCATACTTCTATGCTTTTCTTAGAAGGATTAGTATGTGTATTAATATATTTTCATGCCTTTGTGTTGAGATTGTACTAATCATCTCTTTTGTCAAATTATGCTAATGCTCAAGTTATATTCTAGACAATCAACTTATGGTATTACACAATGCAGATGTAATACCCAAATTCACAGCAAAACAACACAAGAAAGCAATAGAGTTGTCCCTAAATATACCTCCACAAGCAGGAGGACCATGACATTCATATGCAACTCCATCAGTATAGGATTTAATTCAATACTCTTTTGGAGCGTCATATCATTTCCTTGACAATATGCTCTTTAGGAGGATAAGATCGAATTTGAAAGTACTTGAGAATTTAAAATTCTTGAACAAAGTTGGATACTGTACTAGAAGTGTGACTGTTAGATAAAAATATATTGACAGTAGTTCTATTGATGACAGAGTGAAAACAAGATTTTTGTCTTTAAATCGAGTTTGATTTCTACAATACCAAATAGTATCCATAGTAAAAACGATGTCGGGTAAAATAACATTTCTGCATTGTGACAAGAAGATTTTGAAACAAACTAATATCAATTTAAGAGTAAAAAATAGAGTTTAACTGAAACCACAACCTAGGAATGCTATTAATGCCAAATAGCTTTGTCCCAAGAAATTTGTTGCCCTAAAGGCTTAAAAAATAGATAAGTTTCCTTAAAATTTTAAACCCATAATTAATTAATCTCCAAACCAGGTGATCCTCACATTCTAAATTGGAAATAGTAATCTTGGTAGCAAGACACCCGTTTGAGGGTAAGTATGTTAGAGGACATAAGGAACTTTCTAATTACCATCCTAAATGAAATGATTGATAGTAGCATGAGATTTTTGTTTGGCCTCAAAAATGTTAAAAGTAGAAATCAAAGAATTGTCCAACCAAGTATCAACCTAAAAGTTAATAATGTCACCCTTACCAAATTGTCATTTGTTGTTCTCGTATATAGTAGTTAATTTAGCTTTTAGTGCAGTCTAAATAGATGAATCAATATGATATCTAATATATCTTCGAAATATCTGGCTTTTAAGAAAAATAGCACAATATTGACTAGAAATAACTAAGTCTCAAACGACCTTAACAATAGCAACATTGTTAATGTCTCTAAGATCTAATTCTTATATCTCCCAAGTATTCACTTAAACTAATCAAATTAAACTTGAATACTCTAACTCAACTAAGAAATTTGGATTCTGATGGGTTAAGTTGATCAAATTTAAGGATCCACACCACCCATAAAACTCAATGAGCCAGCATACTCCCTTTAGTTCCTTTTATAAACAAAACAAAAAATTATTTCTACATTGATTAAGAAAATTAATTAAAAAATTAATTTAATACAATTAATTTTTAAAATTTTATGTAAAATATAACTCAAATTTATTAAATTGTTCTTTTACATATCAAACACTCAACTATTTATATTATTTTTTTTATTAAAGTAGAGTATATTAGTAATACTTACATTAAATAAGTAAAAAATAATTAACATTTGTTTATAATAGTTATCCAGATTTGAGATCACTTTTTTTTGTTTATAATAGTGATCAAAAAGAGTACATAGGCAAAGATAAATAATGGCACATAGATGTCATTTGTGTTGGTTGAACGAATTGCGTTGTAAATGATATACTTATTTTTTGTTATTTTTATTTAATTTACATCGATCGTTTCATTGACTCAACGGTAAAAATCAAGAGACAAGTTAATTTTTACTTTTTAAATGGTGTCGTCGTTAGAGAATATTCAAACATTGGTGGTCTATGGAAGCCCATGTAAATATATGGTCCACCATGCATATATTATTCGCTCACTTAATTGTCTTACCTTACCTTACACGAACCCTAATTATAGGTGTTAGGAAATTTAGGCTCTATTTAGTCAGAGGTAGATTGAGTAAAGGGAGAGATAGATGATATTTTAAAATTTCGAATATTGCTAATAACATACTCTTTAGCAAATACTCTTTAACAAATACTCTTTTATTGGTTGAAACTTAAGTTTTCGTGTTTGATTTAATTTTTTTTTTAGAGAAGTGAACTAAAATATCTCTTAGAGTTCATTTTATTTTCTCTCTATTTTATAGGAATTTAGAGAGAAAATGATGAAACCAAAATAACATAAACCCTTCAAAATCTCTCTCATCTCTTTAAACCAAACACAAAATTATTAAAAAAAATTATTTTCTCTAATTTTTGAATCAAACATGTATTTACTTCCCTTGATTCTCCTCCCTTCCTCTATTAAAATTCATCTCCTTTATTGAATCATACAATACTTTAATCTTTTAACTTTTTGAGAGATATATATAATTAATGGTTAAGGTAGGGAAGTTAGAAAATAAAACGATAAAAAAGTAGCAGATTTAATTTTCATGGTAAAAGAAACAAATAATATTAATTACTAATAATGACTATTAAAATAAAAGTTGCCATGATGTTTCTTCGGTCTATTTAGTTCGTGTATACTTTTGGTTATATTTTGATAGACCTAATAATTAAAGCATGGCCTATTAAAATAGATTAGGGATGCCCCAAAACTACTTTTTTTTTAAAATAAAAAATAATAATAATACGTCACTGTTTGATTATTTTGATTGTACTATCTTGTGATCTAGCATGGAATTAAGCTATTTTAAGTTTAATCCCCAAAAAGAAACTTCATAAAGTTAGGCGTATTGTGTGATGATAGCATGAAAAAGGTGAAGCTAGAATAAAGAAATAATAAAAGTTTTCATGTTGCCATCGGATTAAAAATAAAAAGAAAAATATAGTGAGAAGGTTCAACATGCTTTTTTAAACATAACCATGTTTACAACTTTTTTTTATTTAGGTTTGGTGCTTGTCCCAATCAATCACCATTACTTTATTAAGAACTTACACATTAAGAAACCTACTTTTAATTGCTCAAACAATAGTTGTCGTCCTTTCTTTACCTTTGATGATGCATTCCAATGCTTGATAAGCCATACCAAAATGCATAAAATGCCTTTAATGCTTTTCCAAAAGTAAAGTTTGCAAAGCTTTGTGAGAGTTTGGAATTTGTACCTCGTCTCATTGAGTGGCTCCTAATTCCTATAATAATATTTTAGTGGCACAACCTTTTCTTAGATTTGTACCCATTGTATGTTGCTTAACCACTTTGTCAATTTCTTGTGTGTGAACTTTTTCATCATTTAAATCTTTGATGGCCAAATGTGTGGCAAATATCGATCATATAATTTAAAAAAAAAAAATCTTTAATTTACAATTTAAATATTAATGAACTCGATTCTTAACCGTTCAATCATATAATCAAATATCTATTAATATATCAAATGTAAGGAAGGATACTGAATTCGACTATAGTCAATCCTCATCGCTCTTAATGTTATGGCCACCAAATACTATTTTTTTCTTTTCTGATTTCTTGACATGACATACTTTGTAAAAGGAAACTACAGACAAATATATTTTGTCCTTTTCTCTTTAATTAATGTGACCAACCTTTTGAAAATTTGATTTGCAAATTAGATAAGTAAAATTTATATAATTTAGTGTACTTGCTCTAAAATTAACCTCAATTTCGGTTTGAATTTGTGACTGTCCTTCACTAGAAATGTTTTTATCTGTTACGGAGATTATCTATTTTGCATAGGTCCTGTGATTTTTTTAATTTATATCTTTTTTATTTATTTAATCAAAATATCACACTAAAAAAAAATATTTTACTTTTTTATTCTAGTTATTGATTACAATATGAAGATATGATGATGTGAAGACAAAAAATTTTATTCTTAGTGGATGGTTGTATTTCGGAGATGCGACCTTGTACTTGTATTTTTTTTTCTTTGCTATTTAATAAATAATTCTATTTATTATTAATGATATTTATTATTATTTAATAAATTATAAATAATTAAAATATTTAAAAATTCAAAATATTATTAATAAAATAAAATACATTATTAAATAATAATAATACTAATAATAAATTTAATAATAATAATTTTAATAATAATAATAATAAAAAAGAATAATAATTTCAATAATATTATTAATTTTAATAATAGTAATAATAATAAAAAGAAAATTATATTAATACAATAAAATAAAACACATTAAATTAAAAAAAAAAATACATCAATTTTGAGTAGATGTGTTAGCAGCGTATGTACAATGTTTCTTAGTATAGTCAGATACTTGACATAATTCACACTATCTTGGGACTGTATTCGTAGTGTCCATTTTTGTCCTAATGTATTTGTTCTTTGGGCGACCTTTCTTCATTCTCCTCATTAGTAGATTGTGACACATCTTAACACCTTCATATTGCGACCAACATTCTTCGTTTGATATGGGTTGAAATGCTTCGTGGTAGACTTTTAGTAAATATTATTAATAGTAAACAAAATTATTTATTAAATGGCAAAAAAAAAGTATACCGGCACAGGGTCGCATCCCCAAAATTCAACCATCTATTAAGAATAAAATTTGTTGCCTTCACATCATCGCATCTTCATGTTGTGATCAACTACTGAAACAAAAAAGTAGAGCATTTCTGTATTTTTTTTTGAGTGTGATATTAATTTGGTCGAATAAAAAAAATATAAATAAAAAAAATCCTAGGTCATAACTTCAATAATTTAAACTACTATTTTTTTAATATTTTTTCAGGTAGATATGGAATCCATTTAATTTATTCAAGTTATATGATTTTTAAAAAAATAAAAAAAAAATCATTATTAACTAAAATGATACTTATAATTATTTCGGAAGAGATTTAAATTATATGGTCAATTTTTTATATTGTAATGTCACCTTTGTGACGTTGATTACCGTATCAAGTATTTTTGCTCAATTACCATAGCAAGTTAAACTAATAAAAAATGAATAAGAAAAATTGTGAGACTTGGAAAACAAAACCGTTTTTTTATAGATACATTATTAATTACATATATATGTTTCGATTTATATAAAATATTATGGTTAATGAGTTATAACTTTTTTCTTAAAATTTTAGAAAATATTTAAGAAATACTCTACTAATAATATATATCTTTCTCTTAAAATAATTAATGTATGAAAGATTATCTTTTAATTAATAAATTAATAATAAATATTTATCACATGTAGTATGATATTTATAAACAAAATTATAATTTTCTTCAAATTATTATCTAAAATATGTTTTAGGAATACACTATAAATTAAAATATATATTTATCTTTTAATAAATTTGTGCAAGGCTATATCTTAATTGTGCAAGACTATACGATTTAAGCATAAAATTATAATTAATAATTTTATTCAAGTGAGGCAGGTCATTAGACATAATACGAAATGCTCGTAAAAATAATTTAAAACTAATTTACATACATCTACTATTTTTTGAATCTTTTATTATAATTAATAAAACTAATAATAATATACTTTTATATTAAGATTCTCTTCAAAATACTTGTGTCTTCCTTCTTCCTTCTTTTGTTGGAAGATCTAAACAACATGTGTTTGATTTTGTTCAAAATTGTGGTTAGAAAAAGTTTACGAGTTGAAAGGAGAAATTTCTTTTTTTTAATAGAACATGACATACTCATTAAATAGGTCGCTCAATCCAACCTCGTGTGTATCACAAGTTTTTTTTGTTGTCTGCATGTCTATATGACCATATTGAGTATCTGATTAAACAATTCTATGGAGCTACAATTATAAGAAGAAGAAAAAATATCAATGGCTTAACTGGGACCAATATTGTCAACTAAAAAGTAAATGATGTACGAGCTTTAGAAGTTTCAAAGCATTTCATATTGTTTTGCTTACTAAACAAAAATGACACAATCTTTCAAATCCTGAATCTCACTTAACTAAGTGTTTAAAAACTAGATATTTTTTTCATGGAGATTCTTAAATCTTGTCTAAGTTAGTACCTAGTTATACACGGTGGATCATTCGTGAAACTTTGTGGGTTATCAAAAGAATATGTCTTTAGAGAGTGGCAATTGGTGACTTCATTAACATTTGGAAAAACAAAGTTGCCTTTGCATAATGATTATAAGATTTGATCTCCTAGGTCATCCTAGTATGAGTGATCTCAAATATCTCATCTTATTTTATAAGACCTCGATATTTGGAATGCACAATAAGTGATACTTTTAACGTTTGAAGTTATACAAATCCTCCAATTATCCATCATTTCCTTAACCTAGATGGATCATCTCTTTAAGGTCCAAATAAGAAAGGTATATTCTCTATTAAAAGCTCTTACCATTCTATTAGACATTGAGATGGGATAGACTCTTAAGAGTTATCTAGCCTTTTTACATTGAGTTATTATTTGATAATTGGATAATGTATGTTAGTTTTCTTAGTTTAATTAATAATATTAAGTTTTAGCGTTAATTAGAGTTAATTAAACACAACTTTTTTACATTTATATGTTAGAATTCACGTATATTTGTGGTGTGTAGGATTTTGTAGGTCAAATGTTCAAAGGTATTGTAGCACTAGTGCGTGACTGATTTATCTTGAGTAGAATTGAAGGCCTTTGATTGCCAAGTTGGATTTGAGAGGTTGGGTGACACATGCAGATTGCAAGGACAAGGAAATTCTTTGGGTCTTTTCTCTTTCATTGTCATTTTATGATTTACCCATTACGTAAAGGGAAACTCTCCACCTTAGGTCTAGTTGGGGCTACTGCTCACCATATACCTCCAACCTCCATTTTTGTTATTGTTTCTTCTCATTCATCCATAGAAGAACTAGAGCAAGATGTTGTATCTCTGATTGAAGTATTGTTGGTTGACAAATCATTAATTTTTTTTGGTGGTTCAACTTAGGTTATTTCTATTTCACTTCTTTTAAGTTACAATGGATGTATACATTTGTTTCTTAGGTATGATTACTGTCTTGCTCACTATGAGCTAAAATGTTTGTATTGGATTATGTGGAAAATGATGTTGATTAGTTATGTTTAAAGTGATGGGTATTTGTACTTAGCATTTTTATCCCTTGTATGTTTATGCTATATATATTTCCTGAGGAAACTTAGCTTAATTATTTATTCTTTAAATACTAAAAGAGTTTAATGAATAGATTTCAAGTGGTTAATATGGTAATTTAATTAATAGACACGTTAAACTAGCCAAACAATTCAGACATAAAGATTAAAACCATAAAATGAATGAATTGTTTTAACTACAATAGAAGAGATTTAATGAGAACTTAGACATAAAGGGATCTTAAGTCATTTTAATTTCTCACGTTGTTGACAAGCACCTTTGATTTATATTATGCACTTAGATGTTGTAGTACCTCAAATAATCATTTAGTAACTTAGACAATTCAAAGGAAATATAGTTTAACCATTTTGACCAATTAGATCTCAACCTTAGCATTATTTACTTTGTTTCAATCTTAAATCTTTTGTCACATGAATATTATTGCTACCCATTTTCCACTCACTAATTAATTTGATTGAGTGTGTGATTTACGAAAATTAAACTAAATCAATCCTCGTGAGAACACTCGAGATTGATCTAAACCTTTATCATTTGTTTGATTGTGTATACTTGCACATGTCTTTGTACGACAGGATGATATTGATGTTTTTCAAAATTTATTGTTTAATGAAAACACTTAAGATTGATCTAAACCTTTCAATCTCATAATTTTACCAAAGCATGTTAATTTTTCCTATAAGATCTTACAAATTGGTTTACCAATGTAAAAGAATTTGATTAAGATGAGAGTTGTGTTTATTAATTCTTTATGTTTTAAAAGTTTCCCATGATTTCTACAAGTTTGATTTCTTTCCAACCCTTAGTATGTAGTTTGAAGGTATTTTCTCTAGTTTTAGAGTCTGACTTGAAAATATCATTATCTGATTCCCTATAGAAAATGAATTAATTTTATTACTATGATATGACATTTAGTATGTACGGAATATAATATATTACCTAAAGTTTAAAAATTTATTAATGATTACAAACTAATGTTGAATATTCATACGGTGGATGATCCAAATCAAACCTTCTATATATTTCTCTAGTTTGTGTTCTCATCAAGATTGATACAAAGTTGATGTTATTAGTTTATATAATAATTTTTAAGAAATTAACACCATTATCAAAAGTTATCGACTGAGTTCTCTTATTGTAATTCTAGCAATAAACTCTTCTATTAATTCCTCTATATTGATTTACTTATTGGTGATTGTCATTGTATTATTTTACCGTTAGTTTTTTTTTTTTAATTATTTAGTTTTGCATGTATAAAAGATTAACATATGTTTTTATACATCTTTTAACTAAGTTTGTTTTATCATCATGATACTATTTGGATTGATAATTGTCTTCTTTTCGATAGTTCTTCTATTGCATTTGATTTAATTGCTTAACCAAAAAGAAATTCCAACAAATTGTATTATATTAATTTAAGAGGATTTTCTAAAAATAAAAAAGGAATGAAATTAAAATTTGGTATAATGCCACGTATCTAATCTAATGTTTCGAACTTTTCCTATTTATACGCACGAAGCAGCTTCTCTTAGTCCCTTTTCTTCTTCTTTTCTCTCTCCTCTTTTTTTTTTTTCTCTCTCTCCCTCTCTGGCGAAATGGAACCAAAGTGGAGCACCATTCTCGCGCCTTCTTCAATTTTCTCCGGCTTCGACGATCTCAAGTGGATCACAACGGAATTCGATCACGAACTTTTCACGAAGCGTCCAGTTGCCGGAGGAACCGTAACAGCAAACGAATCAGCGAACGACAACGACGTGAAACCGTTTAAGGTGGATCCGTTCACCGTCGTCGGCGACGTTTGCTCCGGTAACCTCGCTGACGCCGCCGATTTTCAAAATCTGGTCAGTACTCTCTCACTCTCACACACTATGCACTTAAGAAAATTATTCGCTATTGAAAAAGCACGTTTGAATGTTTTATTCCTCCAACGTGATTTTGGTAAATTAAATACTTCCAAGCTTGCTGAGAACGCTTCCTTATATTCGTGTTGCTTATTTTAACTTTAAATAAACATTAGTATTTTGTAAAATTGGAGAAAAAGAAATTAATTAAAGTTTAATGATATGCAGAACGGTGTTAATTAATTTATAAAATGATCCTTGGCCTCTGAAAATATATTTTTAATATTAGGTTACAAAATGAAATTGTTAATAGTGAATTGAAATATCCAAGCGACTTAACTGTGTAACGGCATAACTGTTTTGGTTGAAGTTGTTGAAAGCACTCGAGCTGTGATGTAAAAATGAATGAATTAACGGTGATAGAGTAGAGAGGTTTTTTGTGTGTGAATGGAATTTGATTTATTTAAAGGGAGAAGCAAAGGAACTTGTGAAGGCCACGTCAGCAGGAATTTTGTTTAGTGATGAAGAAAAGGCATGCTGATGTTCACTATTGTTATTATTATTATTTATTGATAAATTATTATTATGTTGTCTTTATAACTCGTGGGAACGCACTACTTTATGAGGATCTGCACTTCATTTTTCTTTTACTTTTTGTCTTTTAGTTTGGGACACAGCTAGCAATGGACCTATTACTTCAATTAAGAATACAAGTTTAGTTTTGCTTTCAAATTCACAAAACTACCAAGTTTATTTTTTATTTTTAAATTACAGTAGTTTATTGTGATTTTTTAATTTTATTATAAAACTAAATATGTATTAAAAAGTTAAGATTCATGACTTAATAATTGGTATTTAATTTACAGTAGTCCATGACTTAATAATTGGTATTTAATTTTTTTTTTAAAAAAATATGCTTGAAAACTATACAATGAAATACTGGATCACCATAGTAAACTTAAATGGGTTGAATTTGCATTTACACATCACATATCTAGATTTAACGATTAATTATGCAACTAATATGGAGAAAATATAAATTATTTTGAGTTACCAGGCAGCTAAAATTTAGCATGTATGAGGGAAGCGAAAAATACTATGAATATGATATAATGAAATTTCTGTTTGGTTGAGAGATGGAAAGAAAAACTATTTATGTTATTTGGTTAATAGGGTGAAAGAAAAATTTATCCCTTATAGTATTTAGTATAACATTTATCTCCTTTTTTAAATCTTTCTAATTTCATATACGACCTAAAATCAAGTAAGATCGATTTTATCACCCACGATTTCTCTTCAATTATGAACAAAGTGATTTCATCCGTTATTTATTTAATAAAACATTCTCTTATTTTTTTACTCTTATTTTATTGGTCTTCTCTTCTAATCTAATTCTCTAAATTAAATACTGCATTAGAAAAAAAAAATTGCTAGTTTTTCAAGCCTAAAATAGGATAATAATAAATTGCCACTTGTCCTTCTATAAACAAATTCTCAAGCATTTTTTGTTGAAGTTGAAAAGAAATCATCTCCAATTTATTAAATAAAATACCTGAAGTATGCTATAGTAATATTATATTTTCTCTCTCCCATGCACGGTATCTATTAGGTGCTCTGCCAATATAGATACTCTTAAAAAACTATATCAGTCTATTTCTACTTTTTATGAAGTGGTCCTAATATTATTGCCCACAATCTTAGTGGGTCCTTGTGAAAGAGTTTTCGGCAGGTGGACTGTTCTGTTACTTCCTTGTATAGCTTATCTTTTCTATGTTTCTTAATTTAGGGGATCACTTTTTTTTGGACTTATAGGGGATCCTTTCTATGTTTTGATTTACACCCTTAGAATGGAAATAAAAATAGCTTAATAGTAAAAGACCTCTCGTATCTAGGAGAAATGGCCAAATAATCCGAAATTTAGATATAGAATTTGTAAAATCTAGCTTATAATTGTTTGAGTAAAAAAATATAGTTTAATTGACGTGTAATAAAAGGAAATAGTTAAAGAAGCAAGCTAAAAGAATGATAGGTAAAACAGAGGTTAAAATTAGAAAGAAAAAAAAATACAGATGTTACACTTTTTGTTTTTTAAAGGAACAGAAGTTACATATTATTAATTAAGTCATTCATACATAATTGCAGGATGCAGTAACTTCATTTTCGACTTGTGGTGAAGCTACAAAGAGTACTTTTGTATCCTCTCAAAACCTCACTTCCAAGCATTCAACCATCACTCCAACTCTTGATTCACAATCATCCATTTCTGCTACCGGTAATACTCTACGCATCTATCAATACATATCCAAAATAAAATATTTAAAAAGTTGTTTTATATTTAGTCAAAATTTATAAAGAATATATATTTATATTTATATTTTATTCTAAAATGAATATATTATTAGTAAAAAATTAATTAACAATACAAAATCAGACAATAAACATAAAATAAAAACTATACGAGGAAGGATAAATTTAAAGTTTTATTAAAAGATTCTTTTAAGCTAAAAGTTTATTAAAAGATTTTTAGTTAAAAATTTAAGCTAAATTTTTTTTAAGCTGAAAGTTTTATTAAAAGATCCAAAAAGTGTAAACTCAAAATTTAAGTTATCTAATTAAGATATCTCAAGTTAGGCACTATATTTTGGAAATAGATTCTCTAACTTTGGTGGTTGGTAACTTTGATAACTTTAGTGTATTTAGAGGATAAATTAATAATTAAATTAAATAAATAAAAATTATTTGGATGAGAGATAATGATAGGTTATGAGAGAGATAGAAACAAAGTTACTAAAGGTAGAGGATTGAAAGGTAGACAATCTCATCCCCTATATTTCTTGACTCTAGAAAATCTAAAGTATATCATTGTCATCTCGTTTTATTAAGATGGTTGGAATCTTATTAATAACCGAGATTACAAATTATTCATCGGTAAATATATAATTTTTCTCAAATATTATGTAATGTTATGCATATAATTTGATAATAATTTAGATAAAGTATCACAATTTTGTTTATAGAAAAAATATTTTGATGAATTTTTACAAATTACCTTTGTTATCAATTTCTAAGTAATGCGAGACTATTTTGGTATGTTGAAATATATTTCATAGAATGAAAAAAATATTTAAA
>JBBPBR010000005.1:50768038-50784218 GCA_037974775.1 Cicer pinnatifidum | reverse complement strand
ATAAGTGATGTGTGATATATTACATATTTTATAGATATCACTAAAAATAAGCTATTTTTTATTAAAATATTTTTTTCATAATAATACTATGTAATATTCAATTTGAGAAAAATTAAATAAAAAATTAAAAATGTAGAATAGATCTATCTCTTAGACATTAAATCTTTATTATTCTTCATCTAAGGAATCTTAAAGAGTTATGTTATACCCTATTCGACTCTATATATCATTATATAATGTTGTATAATTTATTATCACTGAAATTTAAGAAATGTGTATTGGTGTTAGAAACTTATTTTAAGTTTTAATATACATTTGATGATTGATAATATACTATGTAATGAAATATAAACACAATTTAGATGAAAACATTGATTTATTTGGACCAAATGTCAATTGGCCACAAATATATACAAATATTTAAATAGAATTAAAATTTAAAAATGCAAATTAAAAAAATATAAAAATTATCACTTTTTGCATATCTTAAAAGAAAAAGTTTGAAAGCATGTAAAATGAAAATACAAAGAAATGAAAATTAGATGCAAACAAGTGTAAAATTATCGACAATCCATATAAAAGAACGTTGCCAATACGATGGGGAGTAATGAATGTGAAATAACTATTATTAATTGTAAGTATAAAATAATAAATCGTATGAAAAAATATCTTTTAAATATGTCACATCAGATTTTTTATGATATACAATATTTAAGTGTTTATTTTAATATATTATTAAAGAAACATAGTCAAGTTTTAGAATCAACTTTTTTAAAATGCAAGATTGGTTACCCCACCATTGCAGCAGTCTTATAAGATATATATGACATAAAGTTATACCCTTTATATATTACAAGTTTATATATATCAATTGCTCATATAATTTAGTTTACATAAATCATAGAGCTTAATTATTTTGGATTGAATTGCATAATGTATAGTAACAAGCCCAGTGTCAGCTAATAAACCAACAAATCAAGCGAAAGGGGTTACTACTACAAGTGGTTCCTCACGTGATCCTTCTGATGAAGATGATGAAGCTGGTCCTTGTGAACAAAGCACCAATCCCATTGATATGAAGCGCCTTAGAAGGTATATTAATACTATTATTATATATACATCTCAATCATTAATTTCAACTTCGTTTTCATTATATAATAGTAATAATAATAATAATAATCATTTCAAAGTTGGCCTAATTACTTAATTATGGTGATGCAACTAAAGTCTTAGTTTGAAAAAATAAAATCATTTTCTATTAGATTTTATAAAACAAAAATGCCACATGTACATGATGACAAAAGGGCCAACCTAAAGTACAAATTGATATTCATTATCATAACAATGAAATCAAACATATTGTCAAAAGAAGTCTTTTATGCACTCAACTTAAAGTTTGACTTTTCCATGCAACATAATATGATTTTCATGATTTCAGAAAAGTTTCTAATCGCGAATCTGCCAGAAGGTCTAGAAGAAGAAAACAAGCCCATTTGACAGACCTGGAGGTTCAGGTAATTAATTGAATATTTTACTTTTCTTTTTTTAATAACATGTAAGAAAAAAAAATTACATAGATTAATCTTCCGATTGATCACATGTGTTTAATATGCTTCAAGAGAAAATTGCGAATAGTTTAAGAGAATTCAAATTCAGACTCTCAACGTAACAATTCTTGATAGAACTTTACTTATCTCTTGCTGGATTTTCTAATTACACGACCCTTAATAAATAAAAAATTCATAGATATTTTGATTATATGCATTATTACATTACACAGATCTTATTGTTTTTCAATTTCCATTACTCATCTTTTGTATATATAGCAAGTCAATTTCAACTTTCAATTATGAGAGTTTATATTTTGTTTTTTAGGTTGAACAGCTGAGGTTGGAAAATGCAAGCCTATTTAAGCAGCTTACAGATGCTAGCCAACAATTTCGTGAGGCTAACACTAATAACCGAGTGTTAAAATCAGATGTTGAAGCTTTAAGAGCTAAGGTATATATATCACTATGCAAGTTCTTCTGTGTATTAGAGAGGGAAAAGTTTTCCAGAATCCCCAGGAATTTCTGGACTACTAGTAACTCTTGGAATACCAAAACTTTTTATTAAAGATGTGTCTTAATCCCACAGATGTCAATGTCAATGTCTGACACATTAATTATATTTAATTAACTTATTTTTTTAAAGTTATTGTCGATGTCACATTAATTATAGTTAATTAACTTATTTTTTATAGTTATTGTCGAGGTCGGTGCGTGTGTCGGTGTCTATACATATATGCTTCATGTCAATAACTAAAGAAAAAGAACAAACTATAATCATTTTAAAGAAAAAAATGAATTAGGAACTTAACAGAGGAATTCCCTTAGATGGAAAACAGAGTTTTCTTTAAAAGTTAACTAGTATCGTTGCCTTTTTGTTCAAGTAAGCTTGGTTTCAAGTCTTATGAATGAATATATATATATATATATATATATATATATATATATATATATATATATATATATATATGCATAGTAGAGCTATTCTTTGGAATTAGATTTAACCTATAGAAGGAAATTTGGCTTATACCTAAATAGATTTCGATACACTACATTTAATAATTTCACAATGTTAATAGTTATTCTAGTAAGTTAATCTAAGTCGTGCAACCAAAATTACACAGCTCACATCAATAATTCAAAATTCTAATTGTCTAATGGTCGAGATCATTAACTTCATTTATGATTTAAACTCATTTTGTCATAAATATTTGCATAGGAATAATACAACTTAATTCCACATACATGTTAACTGCATGAATGTGTAGAATTGTCTACCCTCGAATCAATCCAAATCCTTATAAATCATGTACTATTGACTTACTAATAAATATTTTGTGTGTGCAATTAAGGTGAAGTTAGCAGAGGATATGGTATCTAGGGGCACTTTACCGACATTTAACAACCAACTTCTCCAAAATCGGAATCAATTGAACACAACATCACCACAGATCAACACTAGTAATCTCCGCTGCATGCAACATGTTTCGCCGACCATAACCATCCATGGAAATGATGCTTCATATGGTGTTAGTGGACATAACTCAACAATTGGACTTGGAGATTTTGATATAGCTTGCAATGATTTCAACAATGGAGTCAATAGCGATGCTGTTAGCTCTTTGACTAGTATATGGCCTTAACTATTAGATTAATGTTTGTGTCTCCCTTGTTTTATATTTTTAGATTTGCATGTTATGTTATAGAAAATACTATTTTCTATGAAAGACTATAATATATATACTTGCTTGGTGTACGTGTCAAATGGTTTATCTTTGTTCATCTTTAGTATTCCTCTTGATTATTTGTTAAACTTAGTTACCAAAAATAAAGTGATGGTATATATAGAACTCATTGGTGACTGATTTCATGAAGTAGGTTGACCAGGCTGATTAATGATCTTGATCAAGAAATAATGAAAGTAAGTTTTTGTCAAAACTATGTCATAATGCAATTAGACTTGGAAACAATTGTCAAATCATATAAAGTAACAAGTTCATAATTATATACACTCTAAATCAATTTTTATCACAACTGAATTAAAGTCACACTAAATGTAAACATAATATGATCTTCATGCATCTTATTTGTTTGGACATCTTTAAGATCACCTATTGTCAAGAATCTCACTTTTAAATATATAAGATTAAGAAATATACTCTGGGCCTTTCAAGTTTCATGACATCCTTAGCCTATCATATGGTGGAATGCAACATGATATCTACAAAGCTACTACTTGTTCAAATCAACAAATAATAGATAGAGTTAAGTAAAGAAAAAATGTGCATGCTTTTTTGTAGTTTGTTGTTTCTTCATAAACAAACTCGTGTGTGGACCCATTTAGTTGGCTCGCCTTAAGTATCTACTAGAACAATAGTTGGCCTACTACATTGAATGTGTAGGGTCGATCATCAGGATATGCTATCAAGCACTACAATGCTAAGTTTGCATTGGAATAGCCTACTAGTTGGTTGGGGAGTTCCATTTTTCATCGTCATATACCATTCAAAAGTACACTTTCAGTAAAACGCAATTTTTGTGCATACCACTAAAACATGGAATCTTTTAGAAGTATATCCCCTATGTTTTCTCATTATGTCGATTTTTTACTAGATTTTAGTTTTCGATAGTGTAAACTACGTTACCGGATGCTAACTTTCAGTAGATATTTAAGAACGGATGAACAAACACGAGGAATAGATGAACAACCTTCTTCTAATATCATGTGCTAGGCCCAAAATGGGATGGTTCATCACGATCTTCCCATTTTAGGCCTTTTATTATTGACTCACATATCTCTAAGTTGATGCTTTGTAGTATTGCATACTCTTCACGAGTGTTTTTACCCGCATTTGGCAGCATTACAGGTAGGCAACATTAGAGGTACATTTATATTGAAGCTAGATATTGTAACTTTCACAATGAAAGTGATTTTGACGTCGTTTGGACGTGGTTCCAAACACACGGTCAATCTTTGATTCAGTTGTGAACTCTTTGAACTTCAGAGCTTTTTTTCCACATAACACAATCATTTAATGTAGATGTACTATGCAACAACACAATCTTTTAGGTCAGACAACTTGAATCACATAATCTCAATTGACTAAGTTCTAAATATTCTGATCTTATTACCACTTCAAAATTAAAGAAAACAAACTTTACAAATCACTCAATTTCCACCATTTCTTACTGAACGCGTCCCACAAGCAAATGAGAGTATGCTTGTCAAAAGAAGAAGAAAGAATAGGAGATAAAAGAATCTCCTAAACAGAGGAGACAAGTTTGAAATCCATAAGGGAACCACCTAGATCACAAGATAACCAGCAAATGCCAACGAAAAGAAAAATACTAACAATAACCTCTTTTCAACACTATTAGTAGTAATTCACGAGAATTCCACAACTAGCAATGAATACACGACTGAATTTCAGTTTTCATTAACCTTTTGTGGAAGACACAACACAATGAACCCCCTCCAAAGATCGTTCATCCTAGATTTCACATGAGACAAAGGCACATGGATTAAAAATTTATAAAAATACTCAATTGTGATGATACATTAGATTATCAAAAGTTCAAATTCACGTGTACAAAATTACATACATTATTTTTTCGAATATTATCAGGAAGCAAAGCTAGTTCTTGCATTGCTTAGATTCTTGAATACAAGAGCCCCAATGCACATAAATTATCAAGATGATAGATAAAATTAAAATTTATACATGAAATAATGTTTGAAAGGTTGTATTACAAAACCTTCCACCCTCAATTAATTATAGGCCTCCCTGGATTTCCTCCACTTTGCCCAACTGCATATCTTAAGAAATCGTCAGGCACAGGAATGTTTAACTCTGAACAAACAAGTTGGACAATTTTCCCAGTGACACCTCCAAACGACATTTTGTTCAGTGTCACAGCAATAGAAAATCTGTTAGTAACATCACAAAACCCTGTAGACCCACCCATTCCCGAATGACCAAAGGCAATGGATGACGCATCCTTAGAACTAAATCGCTTAAATCCGAGGCCAAAACTTCCACTTGGTAAAGTTAAATTCTCATACTCTCCTGCACCCAAGAACTCATCTACAATCCTAGGATTCCGATATAACTTACCAGGAACATGGGTTTGCGGATTACTATCCACATTGCTACTACCGATATCATCACCACTGCTACTATCTCTGCTAGTGTTTATGTCGTCCGTAACCTCAAAATCTTCTTTACTAGAGATTTTTTCATAACTTTTATTAATCGCAGGTAAAGTTGCTACTGTCCTTCCAATACATTTCCGCTTTTTGGGGGGTTTCGGAGAAGATAATTTGGGGATATGGGGATGACTTCCAAGTATTGGCTTAGAAGTGGAAGAATGAGGTGGTGGTATCTTGCCACCATCAGCTAGGGCTGCATAGTAACGAGCTAGGGCCCGGGCAGATAAATGTCCATTAGCCGCTGGTATGATGGCACGCCGAGCATTCAGTGTATTGAAAAGAGGAGGCAAAACGGTTGCAAGTTGAGCTATTTGATGGGGTTGGAAGGTGGTGGGCAGGTCAGGACGGTTACTGAGAGCTGAGAGCTTGCTTAACTCATCTGTATCTGCGGTCAGGGCTGCAAGACGTGATTCCACCCCTAAAAATATAAGCCATGAAGCACGGTTAGATTTTACAAAGAAACTAGATTCGGAAATCTTCAACTCCAGCTACTAAAAGGTATATAGAAAACCAAATGAAAGTTCATGTTATGTTACATCAGAGATAAATTGCTTATCATCCCTGGAAAAAAAAAAAAGTTATTCAACAAAACTTGCCTGGGGGTATTCCTATATATAGTTCTCCTTCAATTTGGAGGGGATGGACTATTGCTTCTTCAAGGATCTCCTGAAATTTCTTTCCAGATGCATGCTGTTTTATCCAAATAGATAATCAGAACATGTTAGAAATCCGACCGGTAGAATATTTTTCTACCAATTGCTTCTGGCAACTTTGTGAAGAATAATAATGTAAAACTAACTGCAACCATGCCAAAATTCTTATTGTTATCAAAATCGAGTAATAATAAAATTCTATGCCGATTGCCAACACCAAATTTAGACCTCCCAACCGACTGTCATATAACTCATTTTGCACCATTACAAGAAAGAAACAAATCTCAAACTTATCATTTTATTACTCTTCCTTTTTTCTATATAAAAATTCAATTACTCTTTCTTTTATTCAACATAATAAATGAATAATTCTTTTTTTAGAATAAAATGATCATTCTTTGTCACCCTCATTAGTTCAGAAATTATGATAAAGCATGAAATTGATGAATATTTATTTTATAGGAATTATGTTTTTGATACATAAGATCTCGGCATTTACCTCAATTATTCCACCGCACAACCAGCCGAATGACAAATAATGATAATTTTGCACCTTTCCTGGTTCAGTCTCAGGCGCTGATGTACAAATGCGGTTTAAACACTCATTCCAATCAAACATGATTAGAGGATTTTCTTGATTCATGTTTGCCATTGCATTGTGCAACCCAGACGTATGGTTAAGCACGTGATGAACCTGAAACAGAAGATTAAAAACATTGTTAAAAATAATTGCTTCAGCACATTAGTTTAGGGGAAATATCCGTATTTGACCTTAATGCCTTCTTTCCCATATGATCCAAATGATGGCCAAATATCTGCAACATTCTTTTCAAGGTTTAATTTTCTGCGACATAATAAGCACACAGTTATTTCAGGTTAAAATCATTGTGCAAGACAGTATATGGCATCATGTAGTGTAAGTAATTTTTTTTAACTTTAATGACAAAGAACAGACATGTATCTATCCAAGCTAGCACCAATATGGTTGCTTTGATAACATTTAGAAGAACAACACAAGAAGTTTGAGATTCACTGCTAAACAATTAGATACAGTGGTATATCAATCCTTGCTTCTCAAATAACTCAGCATACAAAAAGGTAGACAACCAATCTGGAGGAAACTTATTATAAGTGAAATCACATTAATAACACTCCAGCATTAGATTAAACTATGAATTAATGTATAAAAAAAAAGTCTTGATTTTCTGTTTCACAATTCACAGTGCATTAACTGAAGCCAACATACAATTGTGTTGATTGTGAAGGGAAAATCAAATATTATCACATATATGGATGTGAATGATGAGGAATGTAAACAGGCAGTTGACTATTCTAATCCCATTTTTATCCATTTACCTTATAAATGAGACAAATTAGATCAATTGGCTGGATTAAATATACTGAACATGTGATTCAAGTATGCCACGGAGCTTTAATGTAAATCGAAACAAAAATGTAAGAACAATGCAAGGAGTTAAAGAACAACCCCAGATTCACAAGCTGTAAAGGATGACAATAGTACTGAATTTGTTTACTTTCAGATTAAAAGATTATTACAAATAAGAATATAGTCGGCCCAATGCTTTACAATATTAACAATAATGTAACTGTTTGTTTTTTGTGAACAATAATGTAATTGTTGGATACCAAGCTTTGAAAGATGAAGTAGTTTTGAATTTTTCACATTAATTTTGTTATTCTTGAGGATGTTATTAGTCCAAAGCCGACACAATTGTTTCTTTGACCACCATTCGGGTCAATTTGTCAAGCTTTCATTTAGAATAATCTGCTGCTGCAACACTTGTCGAGCTCAAGATAACTGGGGAGAACCAATCATGGAAAGGGAATAAATTCAGGTACACATTGAGAAACACCCCATATATTCCTATTAGAGTTTTTATTATTAATTTGCATATTATTAGAAAATTCTTATAAACATTGCGGGTTTTATAAGGAGAGCCTTGGCATAACAATTGAAGTTGATGCTATATGATTAAGATCACATGATCGAGTCATAGAATTAGTCTCTCACTCTCTTGTACATGTAAGCTGAGACTCCAAAGATCTGCAATTGCAATGGCGGATCCAGGACCTGGCTCAGGGGTGCAAAATATGAGTACTTTCAGATTTTGGGTGTTGGGCTTAAGGTGCAAAAAGAAAAATCAGGGTGGTCAAAATGCAAAACAAATAGGGGTATGGGTGCAATTTTCCAAAGTTCAGGGTGTGCAGGTGCACATCCTTCCCATAAACTGGATCTGCCCCAGCAATTGACCTCATCCTTCCCCAGATCCTGCTTTGGAAATAGCTCTATAGCACCAGGTTGTCCTTTGAGGGTATTTCGAGTTTTTATCAAGCAGATTTGCATATTTAACAACTCTTAGAATTTGGGCCATCAGATGAGGGTTAGTGCCTACCTATAACCACTAACTCGCCCATATAACTAGACTAGTCAATATGGGATCTCCAAATCTATGAGTGTATCCGAGTCTCTCCTGGATCTGTTATCGGGCCACCTTTATTATCCATGTATAAGGCTCAACAACCTTGAACATGACAGGGTATATTAGGAAAAATCAGTCCCAAATTGGCCAGAGATATGATCTAACCCTGATAGGTGTATTATGAGTGTTTCCTGCTCAAACTCGGCTACACATCCTTTCTAGTTTCTAACCTTGATCTGCTGCTTTTTCTCTATGGAATTCTTTGTTATTTTTTTAATGTTGGGTGAGTCCTAGGTCATTGGACATCTGTTCTTGTCAAACAATAATTGTCTAGGAACAATTAAAGAGGCTAAATTTGACTAACAATGTGTGATCGACATTAACATTAGACATCTATGCCTTTGGTTGCAGCAAAATGTTCATATACTTAAACAGTTGACAAGAGAACGTTTTTTTGAGAGATTTTGACTAATTATAAGATTAGGAATTTGAGCTAAGTAAGATTAGACATTTGATCTCTATGTAGTGTAAGCTCACGAGAACGTGATCTTGTTGAGGGATTTCCCAACAGATATGCTGAGACACTGCACGGCATTGCAACATTTTCTTGCTTTTCTATGTGACTTTTGTGTTTTGATCTCATGCTGTGGAGGATTCCTTATCCACCACACATACTAATTTCTTCTATTTTCTTTTATCATTGTTAAAGAAGATTGTGATCAGGTACTAGTGAGTAATATTAAATGACATTGCCCATCCAAACTACCAGCTTACGTTTCATATTCTCTGACAACAATACTGACATGGGCCAATCATACATGAAGCAACATATTCTGCCATTATAGAGGAATTCATTAAAGGATGAAGCAAATGCACAGCATTAGAAGTTAATTATTGATAACATTAGGTGGAAGACCATTTGAAGGAAAACATCAGAGAAAGACTACAGGCAAAATATATATATCTTGGCATGCATTATTAGACATAGGTAGGTTTTCTACTAAATAGCATGTTACTCAGCACAGCCACACCACTTACACTAATTTCAATGCGAATGAAAACCTTATTTTTCAAATAAACAAGAAGAAGGGGCAGTCAAACTTGATAGTTTACAACATACCCATTGTCGACCAGCCAATGTATCATTCCTGCTGTGATGCCCTTTGTAACAGAAAACACTGGAAAAAGGCTATCAAGCTTAACTGGACGAGGATCATATTTACCAAGCACTCCAGCAGCAGTGTCAATAATGACCTCTCCATCTTTGTAGGCACATACCTTTCAAGATATTGAGCCAACTTATTAAAACAATTAAAATGTACTTCATTTACTTGTTGAGCATCAAATGCAATGGCAGCAACATTATATGTGAACAAATGGAATACTTCATAATTTTCACGCAAATCATTAATAATTTAAGTAAATTTGTGATATACAACCCAGGTCTAGTCTAGCGTAGTAAAGTTAACCGAGCATAAGGAAAGGTAATTAACAATTATAAATGCATAGGAAAAACCAAAGCAATCTCAAGCTTTAGTATATCAAGGATTCATAAAAGAAACACACACCTGGATTCCAAGTATCTTATCAATATTCCCCAGCTCAATTAAAAGCTGCCTCAGCTTGGCTTCAACATCAGAATGGATTGGTGAATCAAAAACCCATCTATCATTTACCGATGGTCCTCTATTAATGTACCTGGAGTCCAACTCAATTCAGCCATAGGTCAAACAAGCAATGTAGAAGACACTGATAATTAAAAAAATAAAAAACAAAACCAAAAGACGCACCCACTCAAAACAGATTCTGCAAATGGCTTCATTATGTCCATATATACTATGTGAACGTTCATGCTGGAAGAAAGCCCTACATCCAATTCAGTCAAGTAAATAAGGTTGTAGAACGAGTAAGTATTACAGTGGCATCACAATGCGATATAACAGACCTCTTAGAAGATTAAGAACTCGTCCAAATATTACAATATCACCAGGAAAGGCATCAACCTGAAAAAAGTTATAAAAATTATGACTCTAACTTACATACTATCAGCTTCATAAATTTGGAATAGAAAAAGACAATGCAAGTATATATATTCGAACTCACAGGATTGAAGCGTTTCATTTCTTTTTTGTCAAGGTTCATTTTCTCCTGTATAACCTTCATATTTTTGTTTCTTTGATTCTCTAGAGATTTCAATGTTTCCTTAGCATCAGGAAAATAGATCAGAATTAGATTAAATTAAACATCAAAAAGAGTAAAGAATATGATACTTCCTGGAGCTTGAGGCATACTTACTATGGATTCTTTTGCTGGTGTTGTTGCACGGAAAAATATAGCTGTGACCTCCATTGCCTGCTCTGGCATGTCCAGACGCAGCTTAAGCCCCATTTCTGCAAAGGCGGACAGAAGGGCCACATGGTCCCCCTATAATAAAAAGGTTGACAAGCTCAGTCATCATTTAGAAATATCTTTTGGAAATTAGAGCAACAGTTAAGTACAGAAAACTTATACCGATAATGACAATCCTAAAGAAATTGTCATACAAAAACGAAAAATTGAAAAATGATTCTAAAAGACGAAGGGAAATAGACAAAGTAAAAAATTAGGATTGTTTGTTCCTAAATCATAGACACTTGACTATTAGGAACTGTCTATCTTGACTTCCATGAATGTAACAAAAGCACCCAAAAAAAAGCTTCTTCTGTTAGGCGGGGATAGGAAAAGGCATTTACATCTCTAGCAAACCCTCTTAGACCCCAACTTGCTTTAGGGAAGCAAGCTTAGCTCAACTCAACATTCACCAGTACGATCAACTCAGCTTCTCATTGAAAATTGGAGGTCACGAAGACCAAAGTACAGTGCAATTTGTGAAAAAGTGATTTCAAAATCATGGAAAAATTAATCAACCAAATTTTTTAAAGTATTATTACCAACGCTAATATGTAGGGCCAAATAAATTTATCAAAGAACATTATCACAATATATCAGTTAATATGATTAAGCTACACTACTAACAGCTCAAGTAAGAGTCTGGTAAATAACCTTCAAATTCTGAGATGTTATGCTCAAGAAAACAGCAACAAGAGATGCCATGAAAAAGCATAAAAGCCAGCACCAACCTCAACAGATGCCAAAAACATCTTTGCAAGTGCTTGCTTAATGGTGTTTGAAAGTTTCTTCGTAAGCCCAAAGTCGAGTAAAATGGGACGATGTGGAGATTCCTTGCTCACAAGAAAGTTTCCTATAATTATTCAAGTTAGAGAACCATTTTCATGAGTACATGGAATAATTGGAAAATTATTACAGAAAGTTATTAATAAAATTTCTATTAATAAATTATATGTTATATGTTTGTGCTCATGCATACACAGGCACAAACATATAACATACACACACAGAGATGGACAGTATACCTGGATGAGGATCACCGTTAAAAAACCCATCAACATATATTTGGTGGGCGTAGGCACGAGTAATCTCCTCAACAATCTTTTGATTATTCACTCCATATGCTTCTAGAGCTTCTAAATCATTCAATCGAATTCCATCCATGTACTCTAAAACAAGGACCTTTTCTGTAGCCTGTCATTGGAAGCAACCAGATTATATAAATATGATAAACTCCAAAAGGAAAAGAAAATATAATACAGAAGAATAAATGGAACAACATTTCATTTTGAACCACATAAATATTAAGGTACCAATAGGCATACTAATATATGCATGCACAGGAAGGAAAACACTATACTTATCCATTGGATGGAAATTGCACTTAGAAAAGGTGTCGCATAACATAACTACAGAGGGCAAAAATGTTTAATTACAATTTACATTGCTATGGGCCCGTGCAGAGAAATATGTAAAATTAGGTCACTTCAACTCTCACATAAATAAATATGTATGTCTAATCAGGTCTGGGGTTGAGAATGATTGGCATCATGTCGTCATTTTAAGATAATAAAGACTATGAAAATTATGATTATAAGGGATCACTTGTTTCACACACTTTTTCCTTAGTACTCTAAGATGCCTCAACTATAATGTCACCTTTACGTAAATAACTCAATCATATAATTTTATAGAAGACAAGAGTACCTGAATTACATCTGGGATTAAAACATCCACTCTATTGGGATTCAAATTTCCATCATGTTTGTCTCTGCAGCCAAGATTTTTTGCCACAGTCCTGGTGTTTTCTACAGAAAAAGAAGTGTTAGTTAGAGACAGGGGTGAAAAATGAAGGAGAAGATATCCTCCACAACAAAGGCACAAATACACAACTTTTCAAAATGAAACAATTGTGAGTAATTAGTCCATTAATTTTTCAATGTATCAGTTAAAGAAAGCCCTAAAGAAACTGTGATAAACACCAACGACAGAGAACACGCAAAGACATTTCCAACCTTGACAGAACTAGGTAAACAAAAAGTCTTGAAAATCCAAGCAACTAGCTCCAACAAAATATACCGAAGACATATTCAGGAACAAATTTGGTTTTACAACATAATAATTTGGAGAAGACCAGAAAGTTACCAGCTTCAAGATTGAAGTCAAGTTCTTTTGGAGCTTCTTTGCACCATTCATCAATCATAGGATTGAAGTTGTATTGTGGCTCAGCCCATGCAATCCAGTCAACAATTGACTTTGCATTTTTTAAGTCCTGAAAACAATGTAGGTCAAAAAATTATTTGAAAGCCTCCAGTGACCTTAATATCCATATATCCCGAAGGATAAAACAAGCAAAACCTCCAGTATGACTGTATTGATGCCATCATGTTGAACTTTGACAACCACTTCCTGTCCATTGAGCAGAGTTGCACGGTGGACTTGGGCTATCTGTTTAAAATGTGCAGCTTAGATTCAAATGAATCAATTGACTCAAGGAAATACATTTAATTATAGAGATTCTTAACTGAAGTTAAAATAAATTCATCTAGCAGCAAAAATATCTTCATGATCTTACTGATGCTGTTGCCAAAGGTTTATTGACAAAATCCGAAAAGAGCTCATCCATTGATTTTCCCAACTCTTTCTGTATGGTGCCATAGACCTTCAAATATAAAAACTACATTGAGAAGTCTGTAGTGGTGGCAACTCAAGAAAAATATGAAATTCTCATGTAGGTTAGCATATGATAGCCCTTATTCTTGTTCATGGATTGTGAATTTCATTTTCAACAGAAGAAGTGCGAATTTGGCTAACAGTCAAATATGCAGTCAAATCTTATACTAGCCAGGTAAAAAACAAAAATCATTTCTAATGCTAAAAAATATGAGGGATTTTTTTATTTTTTTGAAACCTTATCATGTAAATCATCCCCCAAAAGCATTTTTTTCCTTTAACTACATAATAGTAATTGTTTAAATCGAATTTTTTAGAAAACCTCTTCCAAGGGTCGAGGAGGAAGGGAGTCCTGCAACTGCTTCAAAATATTTATATAAGGTGCAGGAAGAACATCAGCACGCGTTGACATATATTGCCCAAGTTTCACCCACAAGCCTTCCATCTCTATTATCAATTTCAAAATTCGTTTAGCATTCCTCTCATGAGCCTTCTCCCACAGTAAATGTTGTTTAGATTTGCTAGTCCATTTCTCTCGTTGTTGTACACCCTATAAACACAAATACAAGAAAGTAAGAAGTTCAATAGATTTATTTTTTAATAAAATAAAATCTTAGCAACAAACCAGCTCACCTTATAATCTAGGTATACTACTATGGCCATTGCAAATACTCTAATACGTCTTCTGTAAAGGTTCCCCAACCCCATTCTGACGGGCACACTACAACATGAAATAACAAGTACAATTAATTTAAGAACAAATGTACAGATATGGCAGAGTGACTACTTTGTAACATATATATTTGCACCAAATCAAGAACCAAGAAAGTCATTGATAAGTAATAACACATATTAGAAAATCACTAAGAAAGAACCAAAACAATATTTAATTAAAAAATGCAGTTTACGGCATCCAGAGAGAATAACAAACCTTGTAAACTCTCTAGTTTTTCAACAGTATTATAACAAGTTGATGAATGGCGAAAATAATTCAAAGTGGAGATAACACACGCAAAGTGGAGATCTTGGTTCAAACCCGGGTCAGCACGGAAAATATTTAGTCTAGCAATATTGATATTGTCACTTGAGCTAGGCCTTACAGAGGCATACATCAACTTATCGTTTAACTTTCATTCCAAAGGTAGTAACTCTTAATCTAAGGTTCTATTTTCAGCTAGTCCCACTACTAATATCCATAAATGGACACTTTTGGAACAAACACCTTAGGACACCCACTTACAGTAGGGTCATTTCATTTCTCAACTCAAATTTGGCGTATTTCACCATTAAACTCTTTGAAACAAAAAAAAAAAAAAAAAAAAAAAAAAAAAAAAACACACACACACACACATAAATTTAACTTTACAACAAAAATATTGAAATTAACTGCGATGAAGAAAAATTCACATCGGTTACAAGTAAAGTGATGAAAATAACGATGATGACAGCAAAGCAAAAAACGATATAGTATTATCAACTAACAATACATCCAACGTAAATGATGATGAAATTTCATATAAAAATTTAGAAAATGAACACGAGGAATGAAATTCAATAAATGAACAGAGAACAATAAACGCAGTGAAAATTTATGAATTTTGGTTATAATTGGAAACCAATAGTTCGAAATTGAAATTGAGATTTATCGGTTGGGTTAAGAATCGAAGAAAGAAGAGTGGGAGAGCGTTATTACCTGAGGCTTTGGAGAAGGATGAGTAACTGATTGGACAAGAAAGAAACTGTGGTCTGTGAGAAATAGTCGCAACTACAAAAGTAATTAATATGAATAGATAGTAATTATCACATGATAATTAAATTAATTTTCATATATTAAATGATTATCGAGACATTAGTTATAACCGATCGACTTTATCAAAAATTTAATTAATGTATACACACCTTCTGTCATAAATTAAATGTCATGTTTTTAACATTTGAGTTTTCTTCCATTGTTAAAGAAATATTAATTGCATTGATCTCAACGACACGATTATGAAAAGATTAGATTATAAACTATTTTTTTACATCAATGATTAATTAGAAATTAATTTTGATATTTAATTATATTTTTTAATTGCATAAGATAATAACTGCTGCATGATTGTACACATTCATTAATCTCTAAGATAAATATCATTTAAAATACACTCTTATTAAGTATAGTTAATGGACTAGTTAAATAATATTAAATTCAATAAATTAAGGTATATCATTAGAAAAAATAATACTCTCTATCTTCTAAGTGACTCATTTGCAACAACAAAATTG
>JBBPBR010000005.1:50731882-50758680 GCA_037974775.1 Cicer pinnatifidum | reverse complement strand
AAAAATATATAAATAGAATTAAAATTTAAAGATGTAAACTAAAAAAATATAAAAATTATCACTTTTTACATATTTAAAAAAAAAAGTTTGAAAATATGTAAAATGAGGATACAAAGAAATGAAAATTAGATGCAAGCAACTATAAAATTGCCGATAATCCATATAAAAGAACCGTTGCCAATATAATGCGGAGCAATGAGTGTCAAATAATTATTATTGATTGTAATTTATATGTAAGTCATGACACATAAACAGTTCTATAGAATATTAAATAATAAAATAATAATAATAAAATGTGTATTAAAGTAAATTGTAAGTATAAAATAATAAATTGTATAAAAGAATACCTTTTAAACATGTCACATCAAATTTTTTATGACATACAATATTTAAATGAAATGACATCCTATTCAATAATGTGTCTTTTAATATATTATTATAGAAACATAGTCAAGTTTTAGAATCAACTTTTTTAAAATGCAAGATTGCTTACCCCACCATTGCAGCAGTCTTATAAGATATATGTGACATAAGGTTACCCTTTATATATTACAAGTTTATATATATCAATTGCTCATATAATTTAGTTTACATAAATCATAGAGCTTAATTATTTTGGATTGAATTGCATAATGTATAGTAACAAGCCCAGTGTCAGCTAATAAACCAACAAATCAAGCGAAAGGGGTTACTACTACAAGTGGTTCCTCACGTGATCCTTCTGATGAAGATGATGAAGCTGGTCCTTGTGAACAAAGCACCAATCCCATTGATATGAAGCGCCTTAGAAGGTATATTAATACTATTATTATATATACATCTCAAACATTAATTTCAACTTCGGTTTCATTATATAATAGTAATAATAATAATAATCAATTCAAAGTTGGCCTAATTACTTAATTAGGGTGATGCAACTAAAGTCTTAGTTTGAAAAAATAAAATAATTTTCTATTAGATTTTATAAAACAAAAATGCCACATGTACATGATGACAAAAGGGCCAACAAGTACAAATTGATATTCATTATAATAACAATGAAATCAAACATATTGTCAAAAAAAAGTCTTTTATGCACTCAACTTAAAGTTTGATTTTCCATGATTTCAGAAAAGTTTCTAATCGCGAATCTGCCAGAAGGTCTAGAAGAAGAAAACAAGCCCATTTGACAGACCTGGAGGTTCAGGTAATTAATTGAATATTTTACTTTTCTTTTTTTAATAACATGTAAGAAAAAAAAATTACATAGATTAATCTTCCGGTTGATCACATGTGTTTAATGAGAATTGCGAATAGTTTAAGAGAATTCAAATTCAGACTCTCGAAGTAACAATTCTTAATAGAACTTTACTTATCTCTTGCTGGATTTTCTAATTACCCGACCCTTAATAAATAAAAAATTCATAGATATTTTGGTTATATGCATTATTACATTACACAGATCTTATTGTTTTTCAATTTCCATTACTCATCTTTTGTATATATAGCAATTCAATTTCAATTTTCAATTATGAGATTTTATATATTGTTTTTTAGGTTGAACAGCTGAGGTTGGAAAATGCAAGCCTATTTAAGCAGCTTACAGATGCTAGCCAACAATTTCGTGAGGCTAACACTAATAACCGAGTGTTAAAATCAGATGTTGAAGCTTTAAGAGCTAAGGTAGATATATCACTATACAAGTTCTTCTATGTGTATTAGAGAATGAAAAATCTTCCAATCCCTCGGAATTTTTTGGACTAGGAATACCAAAACTTTTTATTAAAGACGTGTCTTAGTCTCACGCATGTCAATGTCTGACATATTAATTATATTTAAATTATTTATTTTTTTAAGTTATTGTCGATGTTGGTTTGTGTGTCGGTGTATATACATATATGCTTCATCGTCGATAACTAAAGAAAAAAAAAACTATAATTATTTTAAAGAAAAAAATGAATTAGGAACTTAATAGAGGAATTCCTTTAGATGGAAATTAAACAGAGTTTTCTGGTTTGAGTTTGTGTTTTTACACTAAAATTTAGTGAAAGTTAACTAGTATCATTGCCTTTTTGTTCAAGTAAGCTTGGTTTCAAGTCTTATGAATGAATATATATATATGCATAGTAGAGCTATTCTTTGGAATTAGATTTAACCTATATATAGAAGGAAATTTAGCTTATACCTAAACGGATTTGGATACACTACATTTAATAATTTCACAATGTTAATAGTTATTCTAGTAAGTTAATCTAAGTCGTGCAACCCAAATTACACAGCTCACATCAATAATTCAAAATTCCAATTGTCTAATGGTCGAGATCATCAACTTCATTTATGATTTAAACTCATTTTGTCATAAATATTTGCATAGGAATAATACAACTTGTTTGACCTCAATCATTAATCGGATTTGGATTGTCTATAGTCGACAATCCGTACATTAATGTACTCAGTACGTCGATAGTCATTATATCGACATCAAATGATCTAGATTTTAAACTCAACATTTCAACTTTTAAAAATCATCAAAATCTGCATTGAAATATAAAATTGTGTACCCTCGGGTCAATCCAAATCCTTATAAATCATGTACTATTGACTTACTAATAAATATTTTGTGTGTGCAATTAAGGTGAAGTTAGCAGAGGATATGGTATCTAGGGGCACTTTACCGACATTTAACAACCAACTTCTCCCAAATCGGAATCAATTGAACACAACATCACCACAGATCAACACTAGTAATCTCGGCTGCATGCAACATGTTTCGCCAACCATAACCATCCATGGAAATGATGCTTCATATGGTGTTAGTGGACATAACTCAACTATTGGACTTGGAGATTTTGATATAGCTTGCAATGATTTCAACAATGGAGTCAATAGCGATGCTGTTAGCTCTTTGACTAGTATATGGCCTTAACTATTAGATTAATGTTTGTGTCTCCCTTGTTTTATATTTTTAGATTTGCATGTTATGTTATAGAAAATACTATTTTCTATGAAAGACTATAATATATATACTTGCTTGGTGTACGTGTCAAATGGTTTATCTTTGTTTATCTTTAGTATTTCTCTTGATTATTTGTTAAACTTAGTTACTAAAAATAAAGTGATGGTGTATATAGAACTCATTGGTGACTGATTTCATGAAGTAGGTTGACCATGCTGATTAATGATCTTGATCAAGAAATAATGAAAGTAAGTTTTTGTCAAAACTATGCCATAATGCAATTAGAGTTGGAAATGATCGTCGAATCGTATAAAGTAACAAGTTATTAATTATATACACTCTAAATCAATTTTGATCACAACTGAATTAAAGTCACGCTAAATGTAAACATAATATGATCTTCATGCATCTTATTTGTTTGGGCATCTTTTAGATCACCTATTGTCAAGAGACTCAATTTTAAATGTATAAGATTAAGAAATCTACTTTGGGCCTTTCAAGTTTCATGATATCCTTAGTCTATCATATGGTGGAACGCAACATGATATCTGTAAAGCTACTACTTGTTCAAATCAACAAGTAATAGATAGAGCTAAGTAAAGAAACAATGTGCATGCTTTGTTGTAGTTTGTTGTTTCTTCATAAACAAACTCGTGTGTGGATCCATTTATTTGGCTCGCCTTAAGTATCTACTAACAATAGTTGGCCTACTACATTGAATGTGTAGGGGACATAGCTTCAATCATCCGGATATGCTATCAAGCATTACAATGCTAAGTTTGCATTGGAATAGTCTACTAGTTGGTTGGGGAGTTCCCTTTTCCATCGTCACATACCCTTCAAAAGTACACTTTCAGTAAAACGTAATTTTTGTGCACACCACTAAAACATGGAATCTTTTAGAAGTGTATCCCCTATGTTTGCTCATTATGTCGACTTTTTACCATATTTTAGTTTTCGATAGTGTAAACTACGTTACTGATGCTAACTTTCAGTAGTATATTTAAGAACGGATGAACAAACACGAGAAATAGATGAACAACCTTCTTCTAATAATATCATGTGCTAGGCCCAAAATGGGATAGTTCATCACAATCTTCCCATTTTAGGTCTTCTATTATATTGACTCGCATATTTCCAAGTTTTTTTTTTTTTTTTGACAAGCTCATATCTCTAAGTTGATGCTTTGTAGTATTGCATACTCTTCACATAGTGCTTTTACCTGCATTTGGCAGCATTAGAGGTACATTTATATTGAAGCTAGATATTGTAACTTTCACAATGAAAGTGATTTTGACGTCGTTTGGACGTGGTTCCAAACACACACTTAGTCAATCTTTGATTCGGTTGTCAATTCTTTGAACTTTAGAGCTTTTTTTCCACATAACACAATCATTTAATGTACATGTCTCATGCAACAACACAATCTTTTAGGTCAAACAACTTGAATCACAGAATCTCAGTAGACTAAGTTCTAAATGTTTTGATCTTATTACCACTCCAAAATTAATGAAAACAAACTTCACAAATCACTCAATTTCGACCATTTCTTAGTGAACGCGTCCCACTAGCAAATGAGAGTATCTTTGTCAAAAGAAGAAGACAGGATAAGAGATAAGAGAATCTCCTAAACAGAGGAGACAACAAGTTTGAAATCCATAAGGGCACCACCTAGATCACAAGATAACCAACAAATGCCAACGAAAAGAAAAATACTAACAATAACCTCTTTTCAACACTATTAGTAGTAATTCACGAGAATTCCACAACTAGCAATAAATACACGACTGAATTGCAGTTTTCATTAACCTTTTGTGGAAGACACAACGCAATGAACCCCCTCCAAAGATCGTTCATCCTAGATTTCACATGAGACAAAGGCACATGGATTAAAAATTTATAAAAATACTCAACGGTGATGATACATTAGATTATCAAAAGTTCAAATTCACGTGTACAAAATTACATACATTATTTTTCGAATATTATCAGGAAGCAAAGCTAGTTATTGCATTGCTTAGTTTCTTGAATACAAGATCCCCAATGCACTCATAAATTATCATGATGATAGATAAAATTAAAATTTATACATGAAATAATGTTTGAAAGATTGTATTACAAAACCTTCCACCCTCAATTAATTATAGGCCTCCATGGATTTCCTCCATTTTGCCCAACTGCATATCTTAAGAAATCGTCAGGCACAGGAATGTTTAACTCTGAACAAACAAGTTGGACAATTTTTCCAGTGACACCTCCAAACGACATTTTGTTCAGTGTCACAGCAATAGAAAATCTGTTAGTAACATCACAAAACCCTGCAGACCCACCCATTCCCGAATGACCAAAGGCAATGGATGAAGCATCCTTTGAACTATATCGCTTAAATCAGAGGGCAAAACTTCCGCTTGGTAAAGTTAAATTCTCATACAAGAGCTGAGAGCTTGCGTAACTCATCTGAGAGCTTGCTTAACTCATCTGTATCTGCAGTCAGGGCTGCAAGACGTGATTCCACCCCTTAAAATATAAGCCATGAAGCACGGTTAGATTTTACAAAGAAACTAGAATCGGAAATCTTCAACTCCAGCTACTTAAAGGTATATAGAAAATCAAATGAAAGTTCATGTTATGTTACATCAGAGATAAATTGCTTATCATCCCTGGAAAAAAAAAAGTTATTCAACAAAACTTGCCTGGGGGGATTCCTATATATAGTTCTCCTTCAATTTGGAGGGGATGGACTATTGCTTCTTCAAGGATCTCCTGAAATTTCTTTCCAGATGCATGCTGTTTTTATCCAAATAGATAATCAGAACATGTTAGAAATCCGACCGGTAGAATATTTTTCTACCAATTGCTTTTGGCAACTTTGTGAAGATTAATAATGTAAAAATAACTGCAACCATGCCAAAATTCTTATTGTTATAAAAATGGAGTAATAATAAAATTCTATGCCGATTGCCAACACCAAATTTAGACCTCCCAACCGACTGTCATATAGCTCATTTTGCACCATTACAAGAAAGAAACAAATCTCAAACTTATCATTTTATTACTCTTCCTTTTTTTATATTAAAATTCTATTACTCTTTCTTTTATTCAACACAATAAATGAATAATTCTTTTTTTATAATAAAATTATCATTCTTTGTCACCCTCATTAGTTCAGAAATTTTGATAAAACATGAAATTGATGAATATTTATTGCATAGGAATTATGTTTTTGATACATAAGATCTCGGCATTTACCTCAATTATTCCACCGCACAACCAGCCAAATGACAAATAATGATAATTTTGCACATTTCCTGGTTCAGTCTCAGGCGCTGATGTACAAATGCGGTTTAAACACTCATTCCAATCAAACATGATTAGAGGATTTTCTTGATTCATGTTTGTCATTGCATTGTGCAACCCAGATGTATGGTTAAGCACGCGATGAACCTGAAACAGAAGATTAAAAACATTGTTAAAAATAATTGCTTCAGACATTAGTTTAGGGGAAATATCAGTATTTGACCTTAATGCCTTCTTTCCCATATGATCCAAACGATGGCCAAATATCTGCAACATTCTTTTCAAGGTTTAATTTTCTGCGAGATAATAAGCACACAGTTATTTCAGGTTAAAATCATTGTGCAAGACAGTATATGGCACCATGTAGTTTAAGTAATTTTTTTAACTTTAATGACAAAGAACAAACATGTATCTATCCAAGCTAGCACCAATATGGTTGCTTTGATAACATTTAGAAGAACAACACAAGAAGTCTGAGATTCACTGCTAAACAATTAGATACAGTGGTATATCAATCCTTGCTTCTCAAATAACTCAGCATACAAAAAGGTAGACAACCAATCTGGAGGAAACTTATTATAAGTGAAATCACATTAATAACACTCCAGCATTAGATTAAACTATGAATTAATGTATATAAAAAAAGTCTTGATTTGCTATTTCACAATTCACAGTGCATTAACTGAAGCCAACATACAATTGTGTTGATTGTGAAGGGAAAATCAACATATTATCACATATATGGATGTGAATGGTGAGGAATGTAAACAGGCAGTTGACTATTCTAATCCCATTTTTATCCATTTACCTTATAAATGAGACAAATTAGATCAATTGGCTGGATTAAATATACTGAACATATGATTCAAGTATGACACGGAGCTTTAATGTAAATCGAAACAAAAATGTAAGAACAATGCAAGGGGTTAAAGAACAACCCCAGATTCACAAGCTGTTAAGGATGACAATAGTACTGAATTTGTTTACTTTCAGATTAAAAGATTATTACAAATAAGAATATAGTCGGCCCAATGCTTTACAATATTAACAATAATGTAACTGTTTGTTTTTAGGGAACAATAATGTAATTGTTGGATACCAAGCTTTGAAAGATGAAGTAGTTTTGAATTTTTCACATTTATTTTGTTATTCTTGAGGATGTTATTAGTCCAAAGCCGACACAATTGTTTCTTTGACCACCATTCGGGTCAATTTGTCAAGCTTTCATTTAGAATAATCATGGAAAGGGAACAAATTCAAGATAACTGGGGAGAACCAATCATGGAAAGGGAATAAATTCAAGTGCCCATTGAGAAACACCCCATATATTCCTATTAGAGTTTTTATTATTAATTTGCATATTATTAGAAAATTCTTATAAACATTGAGGGTTTTTATAAGGAGAGCCTTGGCATAACAATTGAAGTTGATGCCTTATGATGCAGATAACATGATCGAGTCATAGAATTAGTCTCTCACTCTCTTGTACATGTAAGCTGAGACTCCAAAGATCTGCAATTACAATGGCGGGTCCAGGACCTTGCTCAGGGGTGCAAAATATGAGTACTTTCAGATTTTGGGCGTTGGGCTTAAGGTGCAAAAAGAAAAATCAGGGTGGTCAAAATGCAAAAAAATAGGGGTATGGGTGCAATTTTCCAAAGTTCAGAGTGTGCAGGTGCACATCCTTCCCATAAACTGGATCTGCCCAGCAATTGACCTCATCCTTCCCCAGATCCTGCTTTGGAAATAGTTAACTGAGAGACAAACCCTAATCGTCAACTACCCGGTCGACTCACTGTCTCCGGTGAATATTTTTTTTCGGCAAACCGTGTTCTCAACTCCGGTTTCCCCCCCTCTGCCGTTGAACCGCTGATTCCTCAATTTTTGTTCAGCCGTTCACGCTTTACCGTCACTGTTTCTGACGAGTTTTTTCGACGAACGACCACTCCATCAGCGCCGAACACCCCAGATCGGCCAAACCCTTCCGCCGCGCCTTCCGAATCATTCTCACGCGCCCACACGCACCACCTGCACGTTCCGCGCGTGGATCTCACGCGCTGCCCACTGCCACCGCGCGTGATGGCACGTCCGGCAGCCGTTCACGGTGCTTCTTCTTCCATAGCACTCGCCTCGGCCTCCTGCTTCCATATCTGCCCCTGTTTTCCCGGTTCCGACGCGTTTTCTGACAACCTTTGCTGACCATGGCATCTCAGTCTGAAACCAGGAGTATCTTCACCAACTACATCACTTCTCCTCTCTCAGTTGAAAAACTGAATGGATCAAATTATGATAGTTGGACTGCCGACATCAAACTTTGGCTACGTGGTCAAGGTTACGAGGATCACCTCACCCAAAACCCTGAAAAGGTGAGTGTGACTGAATCATCTAGATGGAGCCAGATTGATGCTCAATTGTGTAGTGTCATTAAGTCTACACTTCATCCAGATGTTAAACCGATTTTCCGTCCGCATATCACGTGTGAATCGGTTTGGAGTCAAGCAAGTGCACTCTATACTAACGACACACAACGTCTCTATGGAGTTTGTCACCGCTTGTTGAACATCATTACTCCGAAGTCACTCGATGGCTCTATTTCTGCATATCTTGGCACCGTTCATAGTGCACTTCATGACTTTAATGAGCTACTCCCTCCTGCTGCAAGTAATCCAGTTGAACATAAGAAGGAGTTGGATCAACGCAACACCTTCTTCATGCTTCTTGCACTCTATGGCCTACCCCAAGAGTACTCTGCAACTCGTGATCAAATTTTGGAGTCTATTACTGTTCCGGATATGTCTACTACTTCAGCGATCCTCCTTCGAGTACCAACAAAACATCCAGTTGAGCAGTCTATTACTTCAGTTTCGGGTGACACTGCTGCTCTTGCATCTCAGGGACATAATCAGCAACGTTCTCGTGGAGGACCATCCAGCTCTAAGCCTCGTCCCAAATGTGAGCATTGTCATCGGCTTGGACACACTATTGATCGCTGTTGGAAGTTGCATGGCAAGCCTTCGCCTTCGATAAATGCAAGTCAGCTTGATCCTTCTACCACTATTCAGACTACACCATATCCACAAGGCTCCCCGACAAACTATGAAGATTTTCTCCGATGGGTTCAGAGTCATCCAAACTCTAGTTCTCCTACTTCGGTTGCACACACTAGTAACTCATCTGTTTACCTCTCTCATTCATCTTCTCTCGGCCCTTGGGTTCTTGATTTTGGTGCGTCTGATCATGTTACTGGTAATAAAGGTCTCTTTTCGTCACTTTCTACATCTGGTTTTTTACCTACTATAACTCCTGCCAATGGTACTCAAACTCGGTCTCAAGGAGTTGGCATTGTCCACATTCTCCCTTCTATCTCAGTTGCATTTGTTCTCTATGTACCTGGATGCCCCTTTAATTTACTTTCAGTTAGTCGATTGACTCGATCTCATAATTGTATTATTACTTTCACTAATGATAATGTTACCTTGCAGGATCGGAATTCAGGAAGGACGATTGGCGTCGGATGTGAGTCACAAGGCCTCTATTACCTTTCTACAACATCCAAGACGTACTCTGCCACAGAGTCCCCACATACTATCCATGCTCAGCTAGGACACCCAAGTCTTACCAAACTACAAAAACTGGTGCCTAGTTTGTCTAAGTTATCTACTTTACATTGTGAGTCGTGTCAGTTAGGGAAACACACCCGTAGTAATTTTCCTGATCGAGTCAATAAAAGAGTATCCTCTCCCTTTACTTTAGTTCACTCTAATGTTTGGGGTCCCTCTCGTACTGTGTCTACTTTAGAGTCTAAATATTTTGTTACTTTTATTGATGATTATTCTCGTTGTACGTGGTTATTTTTAATGAAAAATAGAACTGAATTGTTTTCCATCTTTGAGCAATTTTATAAAGAAATTAAAACCCAATTTGGAGTTTCCATTCGTACCTTAAGAAGTGATAATGCTCGAAAATATTTGTCTCATCAATTTCAAATTTTTTTGGCTTCCAACGGTATTTTACACCAACCCTCGTGTCCTCATACACCTCAGCAAAATGGGGTAGCCGAACGCAAAAATCGGCATCTCATTGAAACCACACGAACCTTACTTCTCCATGGCAATGTTCCATTCCGCTTTTGGGGGGATGCAGTCTTAACGGCGTGCTACCTTATTAACTGTATGCCATCTTCTGTCCTTGATGGCAATATCCCCCATTCGGTCCTTTTTCCCCATACCCCTCTTCACCCATTACCACCTCGTGTCTTTGGGTCCACGTGTTTTGTTCACAATTTATCCCCTGATTTGGACAAATTGTCAGCTCGGTCGCTCAAGTGTGTCTTTCTCGGTTATCATCGGTCCCAAAAAGGCTACCGTTGTTATTCTCCCACACTACACCGCTACGTTACATCAGCTGATGTTACCTTTTTCGAATTTGTACAATATTTTAAACCTACCCATATAGCTATTGAGCCCTATCAGGACATTAATCCCGAACCTCCTCAAGTATTTACTGAGCCCTATCAGGACATTAATCCTGAACCTCCTCAAGTAGTTATCCCTCTCCCACCCATACGACCACTACAAACAAATCAGCGTCATCGTTTATCCTCGGTTGTGCCTGTTCCTGCTCCCATTACAAACTCTCCTCCGACACCACCTCCGGATCCGGCCCTGCCACCTGAGCCTGACCTTCCCATTGCTGTTCGTAAGGATATTCGCACCACCCGTAATCCATCTCCTCATTATATTGATTTGTGTTATCATCGTCTTTCACCTTTACATTACACTTGCTTGTCCTCCTTGTCTTCTGTTTCTATTCCTAAAACTACAAGTGAAGCATTATCCCACCCTGAGTGGAGGCAAGTAATGCTTGATGAGATGTGTGCTCTACAAAGCAGTGGTACTTGGGAATTGGTACCCCTACCTCATGGGAAGTCGGTAGTTGGGTGTCGTCGGATTTATACAGTGAAGGTTGGTCCTGATGGTAAGATTGATCGATTTAAGGCTCGTTTGGTAGCCAAGGGATATACTCAGATTTTTGGGTTGGATTACAGTGATACATTCTCACCGGTTGCCAAAATGCTTTCTTGCACGGTGATCTTGCAGAGGAGGTGTATATGGAGCAACCACCAGGATTTGTTGCTCAAGGGGAGTCTTCCAACATGGTTTGTCGGCTACATAGGTCCCTTTATGGTCTTAAACAGTCTCCTAGAGCTTGGTTTGGCAGGTTCAGCTCGGTAGTACAAGAATTTGGTATGATCCGCAGTGAAGCCGATCACTCTGTATTTTATCATCACTTAGCTCAAGGGTGCATCTATCTTATTGTTTATGTGGATGACATTGTTATAACTGGTAGTGATCAGCAAGGAATACTCAAGTTAAAACAACATCTCTCAAATAAATTTCAGACTAAAGACCTTGGTAAACTTCGTTATTTTCTGGGTATTGAAGTAGTTCAATCCAAGGATGGCCTTGTAATTTCACAAAGAAAATATGCTATGGATATTCTTGAAGAAACTGGCCTACTAAATGCCAAGTCAGTTGATACTCCTATGGATCCAAATGTCAAACTCCTACCCAATCAGGGGGAGCCTCTATCAGATTCAGGAAGATATAGGAGATTGGTTGGAAAATTAAAATATCTCACAGTCACTCGTCCTGACATTTCCTTTGCTGTCAGTGTGGTAAGTCAGTTCTTAAATTCTCCTTGCCAAGAACATATGGATGCTGTAATCCAGATTCTTAAATACATCAAAAGTGCACCTGGAAAAGGTCTCATTTATGAAGATAGAGGACATACCCAGATAATTGGCTATTGTGTACTTATAGGAGGAAATTTAATATCTTGGAAGAGTAAGAAACAAAATGTTGTTGCAAGATTCAGCGCTGAGGCAGAATACAGGGCCATGGAACTAGTAACATGTGAACTCATCTGGCTGAAACAGTTACTGAAAGAACTTCAATTTGAAGAGACCATCACAATGACACTAATATGTGATAATCAAGCTGCATTGCACATTGCCTCGAATCCTGTTTTTCATGAAAGGACCAAGCATATTGAGATTGACTGCCATTTTGTTAGAGAAAAGATTGAATCAGGTAACATCATCACCAGCTTTGTCAAATCCAATGATCAGTTAACAGATGTGTTTACAAAGTCATTGCGAGGTCCAAGTATTAGTTATATATGTAACAAGCTAAGTGCATTTGATTTATATGCTCCAGAGGGAGAGTGTTAAATATTATATTATAATGTAAATAATATATATGGGCTGTAAGAATAAGTATTTTGGCCCGTTAGCATTACTGTAAATTAGGGTTATTTAATACCTTGTGTCTATATAAAGAGATTTCGCTGTGTAGTTGAAACACACGGGTTATTCTATATATGTCTCTCAATACTCTTTATATTCAACAAGCTCTATAGCACCAGGTTGTCCTTTGAGGGTATTTCGAGTTTTTATCAAGCATATTTGCATATTTAACAACTCTTAGAATTTGGGCCATGAGATGAGGGTTAGTGCCTACCTATAACCACTAACTCGGCCATATAACTAGACTATCTATGAGTGTATCCGAGTCTCTTCTGGATCTGTTATTGGGCCACCTTTATTATCCATGTATAAGGCTCAACAACCTTGAACATGACATGGTATATTAGGAAAAATCAGTCCCACATTGGCCAGAGATATGATCTAACCCTGATAGGTGTATTATGAGTGTTTCCTGCTCAAACTCGGCTACACATCCTTTCTAGTTTCTAACCTTGATCTGCTGCTTTTTCTCTATGGAATTCTTTGTTATTTTTTTAATGTTGGGTGAGTCCTAGGTCATTGGACATCTGTTATTGTCAAACAATAATTGTCTTGGAACAATTAAAGAGGCTAAATTTGGGTAACAATGTGTGAAGGACGTTAACATTACACATCTATGCCTTTGGTTGCAGCAAAATGTTCATATACTTAAACAGTTGATAAGAGAACGTTTTTTTGAGAGAATTTGACTAATTATAAGATTAGGAATTTGAGCTAAGTAAGATTAGACATTTGACTTCTATGTAGTGTGTTAAATATTATAGATTAGAATATAAATAATATATATATATATGGGCTGTAAATAAGTATTCTGGCCCGTTAGCATTACTGTAAATTAGAGTTATTTAACACCCTGTGTCTATATAAAGAGATTTCGCTGTGTAGTTGAAACACACGGGTTATTCTATATGTCTCTCAATACTCTTTATATTCAACATGGTATCTAGAGCCAACTGAGAGACAAACCCTAATCCTAATTGTCAACTACCCGGTCGACCCACTGTCTCCGGCGAATATTTTTTTTTTCGGCAAACCGTGTTCTCAACTCCGGTTTCCCCCCTCTGCCGTTGAAACGCTGATTCCTCAATTTTTTGTTCAGCCGTTCACGCTTTACCGCCGCTGCCGTTGCTGCCGTCACTGTTTCTGACGAGTTTTTTCGACGAACGACCACTCCATCAGCGCCGAACACCCCAGATCGGCCAAACCCTTCCGCCGCGCCTTCAGACTCGCCCTCATGCGCCCTCACGAGCCGCCTGCACGTCCCGCGCGTGGATCTCACACGCCGCCCACTGCCACCGCGCGTGACGGCGCGTCCGGCAGCCGTTCACGGTGGTTCTTCTTCCTCGGCACTCGCCTCGGCCTCCTGCTTCCATATCTGCCCTCAGTTTTCAGTTTTGAGTTACGGATATACGACTTCCAGTTCAAACAGCCCCTGTTTTCCCGGTTCCGACGAGTTTTTCTGACAACCTTTGCTGACCATGGCATCTCAGTCTTAAACCAGGAGTATCTTCACCAACTACATCAGTTCTCCTCTCTCAGTTGAAAAACTGAATGGATCAAATTATGATAGTTGGGCTGCCGACATCAAACTTTGGCTACGTGGTCAAGGTTACGAGGATCACCTCACCCAAAATCCTGAAAAGGTGAGTGTGACTGAATCATCTAAATGGCGCCAGATTGATGCTCAGTTGTACATAAGAAGGAGTTGGATCAACGCAGCACCTTCTTCATGCTTCTTGCACTCTATGGCCTACCCCAGAAGTACTCTGCAACTCGTGATCAAATATTGGGGTCTGTTACTGTTCCAGATATGTCTACCACTTCAGCGATCCTCCTTCGAGTACCAGCAAAACATCCAGTTGAGCAGTCTATTACTTCAGTTCCGGGTGACACTGCTGCCCTTGCTTCTCAGGGACATAATCAGCAACGTTCTCGTGGAGGACCATCCAGCTCTAAGCCTCGTCCCAAATGTGAGCATTGTCATCGGCTTGGACACACTATTGATCGCTGTTGGAAGTTGCATGGCAAGCCTTCGCCTTCGATAAATGCAACTCAGCTTGATCCTCCTGCCACTATTCAGACTACACCATCTCCACAAGGCTCCTCGGCAAACTATGAAGATTTTCTCCGATGGGTTCAGAGTCATCCAAACTCTAGTTCTCCTACTTCGGTTGCACACACTGGTAACTCATCTGTTTACCTCTCTCATTCATCTTCTCTCGGTCCTTCGGTTCTTGATTCTGGTGCGTCTGATCATGTTACTGGTAATAAAGGTCTCTTTTCGTCACTTTCTACATCTGGTTTTTTACATACTATAACTTCTGCCAATGGTACTCAAACTCGGTCTCAAGGAGTTGGTACTGTCCACATTCTCCCTTCTATCTCAGTTGCATATGTCCTCTATGTACCTGGATGCCCCTTTAATTTACTTTCAGTTAGTCGATTGACTCGATCTCATAACTGTATTATTACTTTCACTAATGATAATGTTACCTTGCAGGACCGGAATTCGGGAAGGACGATTGGCGTCGGATGCGAGTCACAAGGCCTCTATTACCTTTCTACAACATCCAAGACGTGCTTTGCCACAGACTCCCCACATACTATCCATGCTCAGCTAGGACACCCAAGTCTTACCAAACTACAAAAACTGGTGCCTAGTTTGTCTAAGTTATCTACTTTACATTGTGAGTCGTGTCAGTTAGGGAAACACACCCGTAGTAATTTTCCCGATCGAGTCAATAAAAGAGTCTCCTCTCCCTTTGCTTTAGTTCACTCTGATGTTTGGGGTCCCTCTCGTACTGTGTCTACTTTAGAGTCTAAGTATTTTGTTACTTTTATTGATGATTATTCTCGTTGTACGTGGTTATTTTTAATGAAAAATAGAACTGAATTGTTTTCCATCTTTGAGCAATTTTATAAAGAAATTAAAACCCAATTTGGAGTTTCCATTCGTACTTTAAGAAGTGATAATGCACGAGAATATTTGTCTCATCAATTTCAAAATTTTATGGCTTCCAACGGTATTTTACACCAAACGTCATGTCCTCATACACCTCAGCAAAATGGGGTAGCCGAACGCAAAAATCGGCATCTCATTGAAACCACACGAACCTTACTTCTCCATGGCAATGTTCCATTACGATTTTGGGGGGATGCAGTCTTAACGGCATGCTACCTTATTAACCGTATGCCATCTTCTGTCCTTGATGGCAATATCCCCCATTCGGTCCTTTTTCCCCATACTCCTCTTCACCCATTACCACCTCGTGTCTTTGGGTCCACGTGTTTTGTTCACAATTTATCCCCCGATTTGGACAAATTGTCAGCTCGGTCGCTTAAGTGTGTCTTTCTTGGTTATCATCGGTCCCAAAATGGCTACCGTTGTTATTCTCCCACACTACACCGCTACGTTACATCAGCTGATGTTACCTTTTTCAAGTCTGTACAATATTTTAAACCTACCCATATAGCTACTGAGCCCTATCAGGACATTACTCCTGAACCTCCTCAAGTAGTTACTGAGCCCTATCAGGACATTAATCTTGAACCTCCTCAAGTAGTTATCCCTCTCCCACCCACTCAGATTTCTATAGAACCTGCCGAGTCTACCTCCCAACCTCCACGACCACTACAAACATATCAATGTCGTCGTTTATCCTCGGTTGTGCCTGTTCCTGCTCCCATTACAGACTCTCCTTCGACGCCACCTCCGGATCCGGCCCTGCCATCTGAGCCTGACCTTCCCATTGCTCTTCGTAAGGATACTCGCACCACCCGTAATCCATCTCCTCATTATATTGATTTGTGTTATCATCGTCTTTCACCATTACATTACACTTGCTTGTCCTCCTTGTCTTCTGTTTCTATTCCTAAAACTACAGGTGAAGCATTATCCCACCCTAAGTGGAGGCAAGCAATGCTTGATGAGATGTGTGCTCTACAAAGCAGTGGTACTTGGGAATTGGTACCCCTACCTCATGGGAAGTCGGTAGTTGGGTGTCGTTGGATTTATACAGTGAAGGTTGGTCCTGATGGTAAGATTGATCGATTTAAGGCTCGTTTGGTAGCCAAGGGATATACTCAGATTTTTGGATTGGATTACAGTGATACATTCTCACCGGTTGCCAAAATGGCATCTGTCAGACTATTTTTCTCCATTGCAGCAATTAGACACTGGCCCCTACATCAGCTTGACATTAAAAATGCCTTCTTGCACGGTGATCTTGCAGAGGAGGTGTATATGGAGCAACCACCTGGATTTGTTGCTCAGGGGGAGTCTTCCAACATGGTTTGTCGGCTACACAGGTTCCTTTATGGTCTTAAACAGTCTCCTAGAGCTTTGTTTGGCAGATTCAGCTCGGTGGTACAAGAATTTGGTATGATCCGCAGTGAAGCCGATCACTCTGTATTTTATAATCACTCAGCTCAAGGGTGCATCTATCTTATTGTTTATGTGGACGACATTGTTATAACTGGTAGTGATCAGCAAGGAATACTCCAGTTAAAACAACATCTCTCAAATAAATTTCAGATTAAAGACCTTGGTAAACTTCGTTATTTTCTGGGTATTAAAGTCACTCAATCCAAGGATGGCCTTGTAATTTCAAAAAGAAAATATGCTATGGATATTCTTGAAGAAACTGGCCTACTAAATGCCAAGTCTGTTGATACTCCTATGGATCCAAATGTCAAACTTCTACCCAATCAAGGGGAGCCTCTATCAGATTCAGGAAGATATAGGAGATTGGTTGGAAAATTAAACTATCTCACAGTCACTCGTCCTGACATTTCCTTTGCTGTCAGTGTGGTAAGTCAATTCTTAAATTCTCCTTGCCAAGAACATATGGATGCTGTAATCCGGATTCTTAAATACATCAAAAATGCACCTGGAAAAGGTCTCATTTATGAAGATAGAGGACATACTCAGATAATTGGTTACTCAGATGCTGATTGGGCAGGCTCACCCATAGATAGACGATGAACTTCCGGGTATTGTGTACTCATAGGAGGAAATTTAATATCTTGGAAGAGTAAGAAACAAAATGTTGTTGCAAGATCCAGCGCTGAGGCAGAATACAGGGCCATGGCACTAGTAACATGTGAACTCATCTGGTTGAAACAGTTACTGAAAGAACTTCAATTTGAAGAGACCAGCACAATGACACTAATATGTGATAATCAAGCTGCATTGCACATTGCCTCGAATCCTGTTTTTCATGAAAGGACCAAGCATATTGAGATTGACTGCCATTTTGTTAGAGAAAAGATTGAATCAGGTGACATCATCACCAGCTTTGTCAAATCCAATGATCAGTTAGCAGATGTGTTTACAAAGTCATTGCGAGGTCCTAGAATTAGTTATATATGTAACAAGCTAGGTGCATTTGATTTATATGCTCCAGCTTGAGGGGGAGTGTTAAATATTATAGATTAGAATGTAAATAATATATATATATATATATATATATATGGGCTGTAAATAAGTATTCTAACCCGTTAGCATTACTGTAAATTAGGGTTATTTAACACCCTGTGTCTATATAAAGAGATTCCGCTGTGTAGTTGAAACACACGGGTTATTCTATATGTCTCTCAATACTCTTTATATTCAACATAGTGTAAGCTCACGAGAACGTGATCTTGTTGAGGGATTTCCCAACAGATATGCTGAGACACTGCACGACATTGCAACATTTTCTTGCTTTTCTATGTGACTTTTGTGTTTTGATCTCATGCTGTGGAGGATTCCTTATCCACCACACATACTAATTTCTTCTATTTTCTTTTATCATTGTTAAAGAAGACCGTGATCAGGTACTAGTGAGTAGTATTAAATGACATTGCCCATCCAAACTACCAGCTTACATTTCATATTATCTGTCAACAAAACTAACATGGGCATAGCATACATGAAGCAACATATTCTGCCATTATCAGAGGAATTCATTAAAGGATGAAGCAAATGCACAGTATTAGAAGTTAATTATTGATAACATTAGGTGGAAGACCATTTGAAGGAAAACATCAGAGAAAGACTACAGGCAAAATATATCTATCTTGGCATGCATTATTAGACATAGGTAGGTTTTCTACTAAATACCATGTTAATCAGCACAGCCACACCACTTACACTAATTTCAATGCGAATGAAAACCTTATTTTTCAAATAAACAAGAAGAAGGGGCAGTCAAACTTGATAGTTTACAACATACCCATTGTCGACCAGCCAATGTATCATTCCTGCTGTGATACCCTTTGTAACAGAAAACACTGGAAAAAGGCTATCAAGCTTAACTGGACGAGGATCATATTTACCAAGCACTCCAGCAGCAGTGTCAATAATGACATCTCCATCTTTGTAGGCACATACCTTTCAAGATATTGAGCCAACTTATTAAAACAATTAAAATGTACTTCATTTACTTGTTGAGCATCAAATGCAATGGCAGCAACATTATATGTGAACAAATGGAATACTTCATAATTTTCACGCAAATCATTAATAATTTAAGTAAATTTGTGATATACAACCCAGGTCTAGTCTAGCGTAGTAAAGCTAATTGTGCATAAGGAAAGGTAATTAACAATTATAAATGCATAGGAAAAACCAAAGGAATCTCAATCTTTAGTATATCAAGGATTCATAAAAGAAACACACACCTGGATTCCAAGTACTTATCAATATTCCCCAGCTCAATTAAAAGTTGCCTCAGCTTGGCTTCAACATCAGAATGGACTGGTGAATCCCAAACCCATCTATCATTAACCGATGGTCCTCTATTAATGTACCTGAAGTCCAACTCAAATCAGCCATAGGTCAAACAAGCAATGTAGAAGACACTGATAATTAAAAAAAATAAAAAACAAAACCAAAAGACGCACCCACTCAAAACAGATTCTGCAAATGGCTTCATTATGTCCATAGATACTTTGCGAACTTTCATGCTGGAAGAAAGCCCTACATCCAATTCAGTCAAGTAAATAAGGTTGTAGCACAAGTAAGTATTACAGTGGCATCACAATGCGACATAACAGACCTCTTAGAAGATTAAGAACCCGTCCAAAGATTACAATATCACCAGGAAAGGCATCAACCTGAAAAAAATTATAAAATTTATGACTCTAACTTACATACTATCAGCTTCATAAATTTGGAACAGAAAAAGACAATGCAAGTATATATATTCGAACTCACAGGATTGAAGCGTTTGATTTCTTTTTTGTCAAGGTTCATAACCTTCATATTTTTGTTTCTTTGATTCTCTAGAGATTTCAATGTTTCCTTAGCATCAGGAAAATAGATCAGAATTAGATTAAATTAAACATAAAAAAGAGTAAAGAATATGATACTTCCTGGAGCTTGAGGCATACTTTGGATTTTTTTGTTGGTCTTGTTGCACGGAAAATTATAGCTATGACCTCCATTGCCTGCTCTGGCATGTCCAGACGCAGCTTAAGCCCCATTTCTGCAAAGGCGGACAGAAGGGCCACATGGTCCCCCTATAATAAAAAGGTTGACAAGCTCAGTCATCATTTAGAAATATCTTTTGGAAATTAGAGCAACAGTTAAGTACAGAAAACTTATTCTGTTAGGCGGGGATTGTTTGTCCCTAAACTTATTATGTTATTCTGTTATCCAGACGCAGCTTAGGATTGTTTGTTCCTAAATCATAAACACTTGGCTATTAGGAACTGTCTATCTTGACTTCCATGAATGTAACAAAAGCACCCAAAAAAAAGCTTATTCTGTTAGGCGGGGATAGGAAAAGGCACTTACATCTCTAGCAAACCCTCTTAGACCCCAACTTGCTTTAGGGAAGCAAGCTTAGCTCAACTCAACATTCACCAGTACGATCAACTCAGCTTCTCATTGAAAATTGGAGGTCACGAAGGCCAAAGTACAGTGCAATTTGTGAAAAAGTGATTTCAACATCATGGAAAAATTAATCAACCAAATTTTTTAAAGTATTATTACCAACACTAATATGTCGGGCCAAATAAATTTTACAAAGAACATTATCACAATATATCATTTAATATTATTAAGCTACACTACTAACAGCTCAAGTAAGAGTCTGGTAAATAACCTTCAAATTCTGAGATGTTATGCTCAAGAAAACAGCAACAACAGATGCCATGAAAAAGCATAAAAGCCAGCACCAACCTCAACAGATGCCAAAAACGTTTTTGCAAGTGCTTGCTTAATGGTGTTTGAAAGTTTCTTCGTAAGCCCAAAGTCGAGTAAAATGGGACGATGTGGAGATTCCTTGCTCACAAGAAAATTTCCTATAATTATTCAAGTTAGAGAACGATTTTCATGAGTGTCGCGGCCTAAAATTTCGAGATTTTCTCGAATTCAATGGAGTCGCCACCAAAATTTATTTTAAAATAGGGAAAATATTGGGAAACTCTAAAAATAAAAAAATGGTCTTTTGAAATCAAATTTTGAGTTCGGAGTCGATTATGCGTAGGGAAGGTATTAGCACCCTACGACATCCGTTAAAACAACGGTTACCTATAATTAATTGTGCAAAATTAGTTTTAACTTATATATAATTATTTATCCTTATTATTAAATACAAATAACGACTATTATTATATTTAAAATATGATTTTGAAATAAATATATACTTAACAAATAAATGACAAAAAAAGAAATTTTTATTTATGCGCTTGACAAGAATGTGATCTTGCTCCTACGTATCTCCCGGTGCGATGGAGAAATCAAAGCTAAGTAGTTTTTGGTTAAAAAAAATCTGAATAGTGTGTTTTAAAGAAAATTTGTTTTGTGATAAAAAAATGTTTTGACAAAAATAGAAAAAATAAAAGAGTTTGATTTGAGTAAATATTTTATAATACGAGTTTTAGAACGATCAAGTTGTACAATTTGTGTCCCAAAACTCAAGGAATAAAGAAGATGTCACATCTAATTTAATCCTCTAAAAATATTTTATTATTCTCGATTTTTAAGTTGAGTTTCAAAACCACCAAGTAGTACAACTTGTGTTTTAACAACTCAAAGATAAAAAAGTTACATCCAATAAATAAATCGATTTTAGATTAGTTCATTAAAATAGATAAATGAATTAATAAATAAATAAAAGAATAAATAGAATAAAATAAATAAAATAAAATAAATAAGTAAAATAAAGAGAGTTTTAGAACTATCAAGTTGTACTACTTGTGTTCTAACAACTCAAAGATTAAAAAGAGTCACATTTAATAAATAAATCAATTTTAATTAGTTCGTTAGAATAAATAAATAAATAAATAAATAAATAAATAAATAGAATAAAATAAAATAAAATAAATAAAATAAAATAAAATAAAAAAGATTTAAATGGGTTGAGATTAGTAAGATTTAAATAGGTTAAGATTAGTAAAATAAAAAATTAATAAATTTAAATGGACTAAGTTATGGGCTCAAATTAAAATATTAGGTTATTAAAATGTCTCAAGCCCAAAGCCCAAAGTAGCTTAAACAGAAAAACAAAGTTGAAAACACAAAACCCTAATTAGAGGAAAGGGAGGCGGCTGGTTAAGGGTGAGTAGCAGAAAAATGGACAACTTCTTTTTCCAGTTTTAAAACATTGAGTCTTCTCCTTGCCCACTCTTTGCACACGATTTTGAAAGTAAAGAGGGACACATGAGCAGACTCATCAACTCGAGAAAAGGAAAATGAAAAGAAGCCAGGGAGCGATGACGGCGGCCATTGCGACGGCGGTTTCGAAGGCAACCACAACGACAACAGCAATGGTGCTTTCGATGGCGGCAGCAGCGACATCAACACAGGTTTGAACCCTTAGTTTTTATTTTGTATGTTTTGCCCACTATGCTTACTTTTTCAAATTAAAAAAAGATCTACATTTTTTAAAGCAAAAGAGAAGTTGTAATAAAGAAACAGATTTAGTGTAAATGAAAAAAAAATACCTTTGCGATTCTTGTTCGTTTGCTTTTGCTACTGCTTTTGTTTACTCCTTTTTCTATTTAAGTATTCTTTCTATTTCGTGTTTGATTTCTCCTTCTTTGTGTATTTTTTAACCGTGGTGTTCATCTCAGATCCTCCCCTTTTTGAAATTTTATAGGGTGTATTTATAGAGTTTTTTATATGTTTAGTTGCTTTCTTTGTCTGCCTTGATCCTTCTCTATCAATGTCCTGTTTGGTGTTCTGATTTATTTGCTCATCATTTGCGTTTTTCTGCATCTTTGATGCTTTCATTATTTGTTCTGATCTGAGCTTTGCTGAGCTTTTATTTGTCATTTAGTTTCTGTTTTTTAAACTCAAAGATTTGTCTCTTTGTTAACTATGATATGTACAATGGCTGATTTATGAAAGTTATCTCTTTATGTTTCTGCAATTAGTTACTAAGCAAATATCAATGATACTGCATATGAAACAGAAAGGCAGCAAGAACACATGGCTAACACTGCATTAGAAACAGAGAGGCAACAACATCAACAAAACAGATTTGGCTGGCTTAATTTTAATTTGGTTTAAATCTTTTTGTAATTTAATTTGATTTAATATTTATGGTTGTAATTTAATTGTAATTGTAATTTAAAAATTATTGCTTGATTTGGCATTGTAAATTAATGAGATTACTTATTGTAAATATATTTACTTCTTTTTTTAATGTATATTTTCCTTTTTGATTTATTCTTGGACAAAATTAGGGTACTACAATGAGTACATGGAATAATTGGAAAATTATTACAGAAAGTTATTAATAAAATTTCTATAATAAGTTGAAAAATGTTGTACATAAAACATTATAGACTTGTGCTCATGCATACACAGGCACAAACATATAACATACACACACAGAGATGGACAGTATACCTGGATGAGGATCACCGTTAAAAAACCCATCAACATATATTTGGTGGGCGTAGGCACGAGTAATCTCCTCAACAATCTTTTGATTATTCACTCCATATGCTTCTAGAGCTTCTAAATCATTCAACCGAATTCCATCCATGTACTCTAAAACAAGGACCTTTTCTGTAGCCTGTCATTGAAAGCAACCAGATTATATAAATATGATAAACTCCAAAAGGAAAAGAAAATATAATAAGAAGAATAAATGGAACAACATTTCATTTTGAACCACATAAATATTAAGGTACCAATAGGCATACTAATATATGCATGCACAGGAAGGAAAACGCCATACTTATCCATTGGATGGAAATTGCACTTAGAAAAGGTGTCGCATAACATAACTACAGAGGGCAAAAATGTTTAATTACAATTTACATTGCTATGGGACCGTGCAGAGAAATATGTAAAATTAGGTCACTTCAACTCTCACATAAATAAATATGTATGTCTAATCAGGTCTGGGGTTGAGAATGATTGGCATCATGTCGTCATTTTAAGATAATAAAGACTATGAAAATTATGATTATAAGGGATCACTTGTTTCAACCTTGACAGAACTAGGTAAACAAAAAGTCTTGAAAATCCAAGCAACTAGCTCCAACAAAATATACCGAAGACATATTCAGGAACAAATTTGGTTTTACAACATAATAATTTGGAGAAGACCAGAAATTTACCTGCTTCAAGATTGAAGTCAAGTTCTTTTGGAACTTCTTTGAACATTTCATCAATCATAGGATTGAAGTTGCATTGTGGCTCAGCCCATGCAATCCAGTCAACAATTGACTTTGTATTTTGTAAGTCCTGAAAACAATGTAGGTCAAAAAATTATTTGAAAGCCTCCAGTGACCTTAATATCCATATATCCCGAAGGATAAAACAAGCAAAACCTCCAGTATGACTGTATTGATGCCATCATGTTGAACTTTGACAACCACTTCCTGTCCATTGAGCAGAGTTGCACGGTGGACTTGGGCTATCTGTTTAAAATGTGCAGCTTAAATTCAAATGAATCAATTCACTCAAGGAAATACATTTAATTATATAGATTCTTAACTGAAGTTAAAATAAATTCATCTAGCAGCAAAAATATCTTCATGATCTTACTGATGCTGTTGCCAAAGGTTTATTGACAAAATCCGAAAAGAGCTCATTCATTGATTTTCCCAACTCTTTCTGTATGGTGCCATAGACCTTCAAATATAAATTATCCTTATCATGTAAATTATCCCCCAAAAGCATTTTTTCCTTTAACTACATAATAGTAAATGTTGAAATGGAATTTTTTTACAAAACCTCTTCCAAGGGTCGAGGAGGAAGGGAGTCCTGCAACTGCATCAAAAGATTTATATAAGGTGCAGGAAGAACATCAGCACGCGTTGACATCCATTGCCCAAGTTTCACCCACAAGCCTTCCATCTCTATTATGAATTTCAAAATTCGTTTAGCATTCCTCTCATGAGCCTTCTCCCACAGTAAATGTTGTTTAGATTTGCTAGTCCATTTCTCTAGTTGTTGTACACCCTATAAACACAAATACAAGAAAGTAAGAAGTTCAATAGATTTATTTTTTAATAAAATAAAATCTAAGCAACAAACCAGCTCACCTTATAATCTAGGTATACTACTATGGCCATTGCAAATACTCTAATACGTCTTCTGTAAAGGTACCCCAACCCCATTCTGACGGGCACACTACAACATAAAGAACCAAGAAAGTCATTGATAAGTAATAAGACATATTAGAAAATCACTAAGAAAGAACCAAAACAATTCTTGATCCCCTCATTCCTCTATAAAATGGTTGAGTTTCAGCAGGTGGTTAGAAATTTAGAATGAATGTTTACATTATCATCGCTTTCATTAGACATTAACCGAGTGTTAAGGAGTTTCATCTTTGCCACCCATTATAATATTCTATTAAATAAAAGGTTAAGTTCAAGCACAAAAAAGGGTGGACCTAAGCACTGTTCCTGCTTCAAACCAAATGGTATTTCCTGTGAGAGAAAATGACATATATAAAACCGTTGGTTTGCATTCACCTAATGATTTAAGTTTTTATAGGGAGTTCGTCCTTCACATCTAGGATCCTTAAGAAGCAAGAAGACATTACAAGCATATTCGCCAAAGGCAGGGACTTCTTCTTCCCCTACATCCTTAATACTCTGGTATACTATAATTCCATCCCAAAATACCATCACCAAACACCTCCTAATAGATGTAAATCAATGTCATTGAAACATATACTGTTCCTAACAATGCATTGGAAATATCCGACAGGAAAAGCAGGCAGAGAAGAAAGTGAATGAACCTGGCTTTTGAATTAAAAGTATATAAAGTCACAAGTAAATATAATGAGAAACTGTAGACTAATCATTGGTCTCAGGCAGGTCTAGAGGAAAATCAAATAACCCATCCATAATAACTCAGTAACATGCTAAGCCGACCATTATTTATGTGTCAAGAAAACATATATTGAGAGAGATTTAGTGAAAATGAATCAGGAAAATCCAAGAACCCCAAAAAAACGTTAATCATTGCATCAAACTTAAGTCTAGAAGAATACTCCTTCCAGAATTAAATAATAACAAAATTGATATTTGAAAAGCTGATCTATTTGGTTTTAAATTAAGATCAAATACATCAACTTATTGGGTATGTTGACGAAATAGCAAGCACCATCAATGTATAACACACGCAAAAAAATAAGAGGGAATTGTTATAATAATTTGTCAAAACTAACAAATACGATAACATGTCAAAATAAACAAACGTGTTCATGATATTTTGCTATTTGCTATAAAAAAACAATGTATTTTCTTAACACCTTTCTCCATTTTTTCACATCTATCTATTATCTATTATCTATTACCAAAAAGTTGATGTGGACCTCTCCTTCTTTCTCCCCTCTCAATCATGATCTCAATATCTAATGTCTTTCAATCCTTCTCTATTTTTCCTCTTTCTTCCACAATTTCTTTAATATCTCTAAAATCTATTTGATAATATTATTTTATAATAAATTTATAAATTATAAAATTATTTTACAATTATTTATAATTTATAAATTATTTTACAATTTAATAATAATTTATAATTTATATTATTATCAAATTATTTTATAAGTTATTTTACAATTATTTATAATTTATAAATTATTTTACAATTTGATAATAATTTATAATTTATATTATTATCAAATTATTTTAAAATTTATTTCATAATAAATTTATAAATTATTTTATAATATTATTAGTCATTTACCAATGGTAATAATTTATATTATTAATCATTAGATTCAATAAAAAAAAACCGACTAATCACTCCTAAATATCTATTTTAATTGATCTCAAAAGACAAAACATATTGTTCAT
>JBBPBR010000005.1:50699169-50712559 GCA_037974775.1 Cicer pinnatifidum | reverse complement strand
TATATTAAATGATTATGGAGACATTAGTTATAACGACTTTATCAAAAATTTAATTTATGTATACACACCTTCTGCCATATATTAAATGTCATGTTTTTAACATTTGTGTTTTTAACATTTTATATATTTCTCTTTTAAAGTTAAACAAAAACAAATTTTATTGCAAACGTGATAATTAAAAATAAACAATATAGATTAATAATATAATACTTTGTCTGTAATAATAATATATTTATTATAATTATAATAACTATTAATATATATATATATACTTGTATAAGTATAATATAACTACTCCTTCAATACTGCTAATAAATTATCTTTCCGTCAAATTAATTAATGAATAGTAATTACTAGTAATTGAATATAAAAAATATAGTTGTCATAAAATAAGATAAATCAAATTAATAACCAATTTCATTTATAATTTATATTTATATTTGAGAGATGGAGTACATATATAGGAGAGAGAATAAGCGATTTTCATGGAAGGGTAAACGACAGGTAGGAAATGTCGTCGATTTGAATTTTCGAGGTAAGTGGAAACTACTATTAGTACTTTTTGTCTTTGCTGACTCTTTTTCGCTCGTATAATTGGACTGTACGCGAAATAGGAAACGCGTTCGCGTAAGCACTTTACACGTGTCATGTGTTTGGTAATCCACGTCGCCCAGCTTAGCTTATTAGTCAGTTATTCTTCTTCCAACTTGTCTTCGTTTAACTACGTTTTCTTTGGCTAAAAAGTATGGAGAATATTCAACAACGACAAACTGCAGGGACGGCAAGTTATCTATTTAATTGAAAAAACAAAATTAGGACTCTGCATATTTATGAACTCTCCTTCTTTTTTTTTTTTTTACTTATACATAGATTTTATGTATAAATGTTTTTAAAGTATTTTTTATATAGTAATATTATTTAATTTGACTTTTTATGTTTAAAATTAATTAATTAATAATATTTTTTGATTAAGTTGATTAATAAAATTAATAATGGATGTATTGAAAAAATAATAAATAACTTAATATTTAAAAAATATATTTATATCTAAAGGCAATTTTTTTTAAATATGTTTATAATTAAAGACAAAAAAAATAATTGTAGTATTAAATTAAACAAATGAGACTGATAAAGTCATAGTTTAACTTTAAACCATTTGAACATAGACAGAATCACGACTCTACCATTCAAATTAACAACCCATAGACATGACAAGTTGATACATCAATAAGTTAAATGTTGCCATCACTTTTTAAAAGGTTGTTTATATCGAAAGTTTGAATTTGAACTAGATCTAAGACGATGTTTTGTGAATTGGAGGAAGGTTTGGATTTCAACGAAGGGTAGGTTGATTTGCTGTCGCACACGGGTTAAATACAATTGATAAAATGTAAATAGAGGTAATAATTCAAATTATTTCGCAAGGACTTATGATATAATAATAATAACCGAATTGAAAATTAAAATTAAAAAGGGATTTATTAGATTTTTATTTAACAGATGAGCAAAACGATTAATTCACATATTCGAGTTTCAGACCTATCACAAATTTAATCAATGAGTTTAATTTCTAATTTGTGATTCTATTCTTATTTGACTATAGAATTGATCAAACAAGTGTAATGAATCCTATGTGAATTTAGTTTATTTGATTGTATTAAGCATCACAATCATCAAAATATTACAATTAACGATCAAAAGTCGCAAAATTATAATTCAATTAAATTAGAAATTGAAACCAAATTCTGTCAAATAAATTTAATTAATCCTATTGAAATTCAATTTAAGCCATCAAAATATCAATATAATCAAATAAACAATAATAGAATCATGAATTGAAATTGAGAGTGTAACTTGAATCTCAAGGTGTTGACGAAACTCTGAACTCGTAGATTAATCTTATAAAATTAGTCTTCCATGAAATTAAAATAAAAACTGTTTATTTCTTGTAGCAATTTGAATCCTAATTTTTTTTCGTTTTCAGAAAAGAAACGAAATTGTCAATATACAGTACTTAATATTGGGTTTTAGGTTTAAAAACAAGTGACCCACTAATTAAAATTATTACAAAAGTCCAGATTACAAAATCTGTAATTTAAGCCCAGTAAAGTTCAGAATTTTTATTTTCTTCCAACACAATAGTTGTAGCTCGGATTTTTAGGTTTCCAACGCCTACTCATATGCGCCAATCCGATATCTAGAGCTCAAGTTATGACATACAGTGCGAGAAATAGTCAAAATACAAATAATAAAATTAAAATGCAAATAATAAAATTATAATTCAAATTCGACCCAAAGTTTAGAAACAAGTTAAAAATATTAATCTAAGCTATAAAGAGCTTTTAAAATACCAAACTAAAAAGTATAAACATGTGGCCAAATGCTATGATCAGTGGTAACTGCAAACACTCCGACATTCAAGTAAGTAATGACTCGAGGAGTAAAAGGTATATGGTGAGAAAAGAATGTGTATATTCCTTGAAACTATTTATATAAACTGGAGTCCTATGGTATAGGGGGAAGGAACCCTAGTCGGCTGCCTTCAGTTCAAGAAGTTGGAGTAGGTCGGTGTGAGGAGACGTATTAGGCTTGGGTTAGTCCGGAACAGTTGAATAGATTGTGCCTAACTCTGCCATGGTCGAATGATCGATTATGTAGTTGTAGACCGACTTGTAGTTGATAACTAGCAATTGGGTCTTGACAATCTCCATAGAGTTGTGTTCTTAGAAAGTTACGAGTAGCTCGACATAGCCCCAATGGGTGATGGTCGATCTTTTGAAGCCTTGTAAATTAGGTCCTACGGAAGGCAGCAAATTATGTTTGGTAAGACGAAGGGTGTCACACTACCTGAAGTACATGATGTCACATGAACTCTCTTGGTCCATTAGGACCTTCCAAACTTTGAAGTTGGTGATGTACACATGTACGAGCAGTGGGATTTGGATGTTCGTTATCCCTCCAATTATTTCTTGATCGTAAAAATATAAAGGGGGTCAAGATCTCTCCTTGCTAATTGTGACTCTGTGTGGGGTTTTGGAGGTTATGTCCTCTAGTTTTCTCTTGACATAACCAATACAAGAGAAATTAGTGTTAAGAATAACTCTAAATTTAAGTTTTGATGAAAATAAACAAATGTAATTAAGGATGTTAATTATGATTCTAAGATGTTATGTTAATTAACTTGTGCTTTTGAGTGGACTAATTCAAAGGTAGGACTCAAGCAAAACAAAGAAATCAGATAAAACATGAACAGATAAGAAAGGAGAACATTATGGACAAAATCTGTGAAAACGGAGAATGTTCTCCAGGATCAAGAATGATCATAATAACCTGAAGATCAATCAATCTCCACTAGTTCAAAGAAGATTTTGTCTTTGGAATTTACACATATGTTATCAGTACTTCACAAGGATCAAGTAGGATTCATTCTAATCAAAGAAACTATTCTAATCACAAAAAGAAAAGGTCATGAATCAAGTAAGTTGAAACAAGTCTGAACCTTCTCCAGCTTGACTGTCAAGAGAGTTAAACAATCTTGAATTGTACAAGAAATTCAGATTAATCAGGAAGACATTCAAAATGATCAAATACTGAACCTCCAGATTGATCATCAAGCTCCAGAAAGTTCAAAGACTAGAACTCCAAATTGATTATCAATCTCCATAAGTTTCATTAAAATTCTGCATAATTTCATCATCATTCTCCAAGTTGTTTTGACAAAATCAAAACTCCATATTGTGACAAAGACATCAAAAAAAAAAAAAATCTAAAGTATAAATGATCATTAAACACTAGAGAAATTTGATCAAGAACATAGAAATCAACCCAGTCAACAGAGTTCAACAGTATTCAAAAGGCTGAAATATTTTTATTCATATATATTGGTTTTGATCAAAATTGACAAAGCACTATCAACAACTCTTTTTACCATTATTAATTGTTCTAAAATGCCTACAAAAGGAAGGCCAATGAATAGGGAAATAGTAGAAGTTCAAATGCTAACAAGTCTCATAAAATCATTCACATTCACATACTTGAAATTCTCACTTTCTCAAGAAAGATTCAGTCGTGATTATATTTCAATACTCTATTATTATTGTATTGAATTCTTTGTAAAGAATCGAATCTCAAACAAGATTTGAGACATCTCACATTCTATCAAAACATTGTCTTCATTATTGTAAAATTTAAAATATAAGAGTTTTAGGAATGTTTGGGTAGATTGTAAGAAATCATATCAAGGTTGATAGGTGACCTCATTAAATATCTTTTTGGGTGGAAAGAAATTAAAGTTTGTAACCGAACAAAATTAATCTGAGTTAGTGTAGTACCCCAATTTTATCTAGGAAAATTATATATTAATTTTTATGTTGTCATTAATACAAAAAAAAAACAATAATGATACAGTTAAAATATAATATTCATCAAATTACAATTTTAAGTGTTAACCCAAACCCCAATTTCTTGCTTCTGCAGCTCTCAGGTTCTTGCCTCAGCTTTCTTGCCTGCCTCAGTTTTATTGCTTTTGCTTTCTCTACTTTCTTGTAACTATTCTTGTAAATGAAAATATAATTATAAGTTTGTAATTAATTGAAAAAAATGATAATTTTGATACATGACAAAAATAATATGTAATGAATTAAATAATGAAAAGTCAACTTTATTTGTCTTAGCCATTTTACACATGATACAGAGCAAAGAGACAAACTTTGAGTTTGAAGCAGAAACTAAACTAAGACAATACTAAGACAAACTTTTGGATCCATGTACAAAACTAAGACCTAAAGCTGCAAATGAAAAAACTTTGTTAGCCCAACAAACCAGCTATGTTTCCTTTACACACAAATAGAAGTCCAACAAATAAACATAATCAGATAAAAACAAATAGGCTAAAACCGTGATTGCATCAGCTGTGCAGAAAAACTCAGATTATGAGCAAGGAATTGAAACATCAAACATTAAATTAAAAACAGAGCAAGAAAGCAACCAAACAATTTATAAAAAAAAACTCTATAAATGCATCTTCATTTATTTTCAAAGAGAAGAAGAAATTCGGCTGATAAAAAAAAACACATCTAAATAAGAGAGTTTTATTTTCTTTTGAAAAAAAGGAGAAGAAACGAAAAGAGAATTTTTTTTAAAGAGAGGTTCTGAAACAAAAATAGTTGAGCATAGAAGGAGCAATAACTCAACTCCATCCTTAAAATCATATATATTTAGAAATAAAAAGAATAGAAAAAGAGAGAAACCGAAATCATCGTCGTTTCCGCCGGTCACTGCCGCTAACTACCGTCAACTGTGCACTGTTGCAGCCTTCTTCTTTTCAGTATGCGTCACTTTCATGTTTGTTGTTATGTTTTCTATACTTGTTTCTATTTCATTTTTAAATAGGTTTACTTACTCCTTTACTTGCTTAAAATTTATTGAGATTTGAATGGGTTTACTTCTGCTTTGAGATGATGTTGGTTTGTATTGAAATAATGATGGGGCTAAGTTGTTTATCTTGGTTTGTATTGAAAAATGGTGGGGATAAGTTGTTTTGAAATGATGTTGGGGCTGCTTTGAAACTTAGCTGTTTGGAAGTGTAGCAGGTTAGATTCATAGCTTCTAAAATCTTGCGTGGTCATGTTGTGCTGAAAATGGTCTTGCAAGCATGCATAGACTTAGCCTCTACTATTTTAAACAATTATTATTTGTTGAAATTATTTTGGTTTATTAAATCATTTATTTATTTTAAAAAAATAAAACCAACAAAATATTATTTTAAAATACATTATATATATATATATATATATATATATATATATATATATAATAATTTAACCGCTTTGAAACTCGTTTTTTGTAAATAATTATACAAAATTTATTTTCAAGTGGTTAATTATATGTGACATCTTGTTAATCTTTGAACGGTTATAACACAAGTTGTACTACTTGGAGATTTTAAAAGCTCATTTTTATAACAAAAATAATAAAACTATTCTTAAATGGGTTAACTAAACGTGACATCTTTTTAGTCCCTGAGATGTTTTAAGACTCAAGTTGAACAACTTGATAGTCTTAAAACTCATTTTTTTTAAATAATTATTCAAATCAAACCAACTTTTTTTTTTGCCCAAAAAAAAATTATATTTAAAATGATTAAAAAAAAATCAACACATCCGCATTTTATCACCAAGAAATACGTAACTTTGATTTCTTCATCGCAATGAGAGATACGTAGGAGCAAAATCACATTCTTGTCAAACACATTAATACAACTTTATTTTTTTGTCATTTATTTCTTAAGCACACATTTATTTCAAAATCATATTTAAAAAAAATATAATTAATATTCATATTTAATAATAAGGAGAAATAAATATACTTAAGTTAATATTAATCTTGCACAATTAATCATAGGTAACCGTTGTTTTAACGGATGTCGTAGGATGTTAATACATTCCCTATGCATAATCGACTCCCAAACTCAATGTTTGATTTCAAAGATCATTTTTTTTAAGGGTTTCCCAATATTTTCCCTATTTTAAAATAAATTTTGGTGACAACTTCATTGAATTCGATAAACACTCGAAATTTTAGGTCGCGATAATTAGGTACCGTAAAACCAAGAAGGTTATTTGTTTCGAACATTTAGTGGAAAATCTCACAAATATAAAGATTAGACATAGCCCAAGTTGAGTGAACTAGGATACATCCGTGTGTGGTATTCTTTTTCTTATCCCCTTATTTATTAAGCCTAGTTAATCATTTAAGTTAAAAACATAAACTAATGGACATCATCATTGGGAAAGTCATGCTTAAAGGAATCCCTCATGTGATGGACATAACAATCGGAAGTCTTTGCGGACCATCTTTGTCTTTGTGGACGACGTTAGTTAGGGTGTTGTTAGCAAGGCGTGGGGTCCTAGGCTTTGGTTGTGAGGAAGTCGTTCAGGGTCTTAGGCTTCTTCAACCCAATGTCGTCAGTGAAGCACCTTCCCTCGAGGAGACCTTCATTCATTAAGTACATGTTAATGTTGTCATTCGCCTCTTTGACGAACATGACTTTTTTGTTGAAACGTTTTTTGTAGTTCTGGAGGGGTTCATCTCTTCCCTGGACAATCATCGATAGAGTATCAATGGTCTTTGGTTGGTTATAGAACACCATGTTTTGAATGGTGAATTGCCTGCAAAATTCATCCTTAAACTAGGTCATCACACTTTCAGACTTTCTTTCAATGTGAGGCGTAGAGATGACATTTGATGGGTCATTCCACCCCTAGGTAATCGAGGATGCCTTTGACGTTTTCGATGTGATTTTTTGGATAAGTGGTCTCGTCATATCAGTCCATGTGATAGGTTTTCTCTAGTTCCTTTGGTATTCTAGAGGTCTTGATCCTTGCTGTGAAAGGTCCTTAAGACTCGCGAGATTTGTTTGGTTTTCGACAAGTCGCACGAGTTAAGGACGAGACGGAACATGACCTTGATTGTGGGTGATGTCGAAGCTGGTGCATCTCCATAGATAGGGAGCACTCATAGGACTTTATATGGTGTCCTCAATCTAGTGACTGTCGTAGGGAAAGTCTCATGCGTTCTGGAGTCGATGACCTCCCAACTTTTTTTTCTAGGCGAAACGTTGTGACTGTTAACAATGAAAAGAAGAAGAACATAGACAACCAAGAGACAACCACTATAGGGTTTCATAACATAGAATGAACCAAATCTAAGTTAATAGGGTTACAATGAGTATATATATATAAAAGAATAGAAATGTCTAAAATACACTTACTACTAATATATAATAACATTATCTAACATCTCCTCTCAAACTCACGATACATTACCATGGAGCATCGAGAGTTTGTTAACTAAAAAAAACGAAAATGTTTAATAGAATGCATCTTTGTGAACAAATCAACAATTTGTAAAGAAGAAGAGTACGAATACTGGTCATCTTGGCTACATGAGCAAAAGTTTCTTCGTGATCCATACCATAGTTTTGAGAGAAATCCTTAGCAACTAGACGTGCTTTGTAGCACTCAACTGACCCATCAGACTTAGTTTTGATCTTGTATACCCAACGAGACCCAATAGCACGTTTTCTAGGAGGAAGAGATACTAATTCCCAAGTATTGGTTTTGTGCAATGCAGATAGTTCTTCTGCCATAGCCTGCTGCCAAAGAGGTTCAACAATCGCAAGAGGTGGTTGGACAGCCGGGGGACAAGAGAGATGTCACCGAAGAAGAAGCAACAATCAAAGAGAAGAACCAACAAAGAGAGAAGCAACGATAGAAGAAACAGAAGCCAAAGAGAGTATCATTAGCTATACCAAACAATCACAATAAAGAGAGAAACCAAACCAACAAGAAATCATATCAAATAGTTACAATGAAGAGAAGAACCAAGCCAACAAAAAATCAAACCGAAACCAAATCAAACCAAACAAAACTAAATCAAACCAAACTAAACAACACCAAACCAAACTAAACAAAGAGAGAAGCAACCAAATAGATGAACCACATGAGAAAAGAGCAAACAAATAGAACAATTAATATGGAGAGAAGCAACAAAGCAAATCAATAGAGAGAGGAGCAATCAAACAGAAGAAGCAACAGAGAAAGCGACAACACAAAAGAAAGCAACCAAAGAGATAGGAGAGACGAACAATTAAATTACCAACTAAATCAGCAAAGAACCACAACAATTGAAATCATGTGAACCAAACCAAAATCAGAACTAGAGTCAATGGTAGGAGGAGCAAAAGCAACAACATTGGACGATGGTCCCCTAAAATTCTTCTTATGTGCTCTTCCCAATTTCGGACAATGTGTTTTCCAATGTGCTTGAAGAGAATCATCCTTAGCACCAGCCATAACAAATAATGACAAGAAAATACGACGAATACAATCACTGAGACAAAATAAATTAGGGATAATATGGTGCTGTGCTAGCACGATTTCTCCCCCCACAGACGTTATTTCTCCGATCCGACCGTTGAAGACGAAGACATGAATGTTTCGAACCTGCTGTCCAAAAATCAGCCCGATCCAACGGTTAACGAATGCACAATCGATGTTTTTGTGAGACTGATCTAACAAAATCGAGAATAGGGTTACTCTTCTCTTTTCTCTTATGGTGGTTGTCTTTCCTATCAAAATAATCTCTCTTCTTTATAGTAGATCCCAAAATCAACCAAAGCTCTGATACCATGTTAACAATGAAAAGAGGAAGAATAGAGACAACCACTATAGAGTTTCATAACATAGAATGAACCAAACCAGGGTTACAATAAGTATATATATAAAAAAAATAGAAATGTTTAAAATACCCTTACTACTAATATATAATAACATTATCTAACAGTGACGACATCGCTTCACAAAACCTTTACAAAACCTTTAGTGAATTTCAGTGTCTCTTCTCTTGGGACGTTACCACCATAGGGTGATCGGTTGCCGATTCTCCACAACCCTAAAACGACAATTATGTTCCATGATCATTCGAGATTGTTCCCAAATCAAGACAAGTGAATTCAGTGGGATCGTTGCCTAGAATCCGTTGCTGCTAGGTCTAAATGTTGCGGTCAGGATCTCTAGGTGCCTGTCTTCAGTTTAAGAAGTTGGGCCGAGTTGATGTGAGTGAGACGAATTGACCTTAATATTAGTTTGGAACAATTACATTTTCAAATAATTTATCTAGTGAAGGATCGAGTTATTTAGAATTAACCGGTAGATTCGGTGACAAAACTTTGATAAAAAAAATTTGAGTGTCGAAGTTTTAGAAATTTTGTTAATAAATTAAATATAATATTTTTTAGCCAATATAATCTCTTATTATTGTACATTGAAATTAAGTTGCAAGTAAATCCAAAAAAAAATGGTAAACACAAAGGAAAGCGGAAATCATACTATGGAGTTACGATCTGCTTCAATTTTTCTTAAAGGAAAAAAATATGAATGGCTTGAATTGGCCAAACTTTTATAATTTTTCTCTCCCAATCGAACTAAATAACTAAATCAATGAAAAATATGGTGCCTGATTTTAGTTCAATCGGGTTAATGTTTTTAAAAATTAAAATATTTATTTTAAAAAATATTTTATTTTACATAATAAAAAAAAAATCAACGTTTCACCTTGATAAGAGATCTAATTTTATAATATTTTATAAAAAAAAATTATTTATTTTGTAAATCAGTTTTATAGATATGAATTAAATCTAATTTAAAATCAAAGATTAAACACTAATTTTTTTATACAATTAAAAAAATACATAAACTACGATAAAAGAATCATATATAATACAAAAACATAATTTTTTTTAAAGATAACATTACTAGATTATAAATATATATATATATATATATATATATATATATATTATCTTTTTTTTTTAAAAAAAAACTAACTAATATACTCCATTGAAATATATATATCAAAATATTTATTTTTTTCAGGAGGTCGCATACTCGCCACAAGATCATGAAGTTCGATTTTTTAATGCAGAAAGTCGCATCTCGAATCATCTATTACTTTTTAATTTTTTTTATAAAAGAATAATTGTTAATTTAATAAATAAGGATATTTTAAAAAACAAAATTATATTAATAAAATTAAATAAAATATATCTAATAGAAAAAATATTATTATATTATTTTAACAACTCCTTCTTATTTTGTAAATAAAATAACAACTTAATACTTAATTCTGTTTAATTTGTTAACAACTCCCTCGTATATTTTTTTTCGGATTTAATAAATAATAATAATAATACTAAAGTAATTATTTTTATTATTTGTTATTTATTAGATCTATAGAAAAATATAGGAGAGAGTTGTTAACAAAATAGAATTAAGTTATTTTATCAATAAACTAAGAGGAAGTTGTTAAATTAATATACCTAATTGTTTATTCTGACACATTTATTCAACCGCATTAATTTTTATGTATTTTTTTTACTCTTAAAAGTATTTTGTTTGATTTCATTAATATAATTCTATTTTTTAAAATATTTTTATTATCTTTAATTTATTAAATTAACAATTATTTTTTTTTAAAAATAAAAAAATTAAAAGGTAATAGACGGTGATATTTATATAACATATATTCACCAAAAAAAATTTATTAATAATTACATAACAAATAGAAGAGTCTCACTAACAAGTTTCGTATGACGCTAACTAAGTAATAATCACGAGAAAACACATAATATGATGTCGAAATTAAATTAACAAAAAAAATAAATAAATTGGTCTCAAATTTTATTACTAAATTTAGTAACAAAAGAAATAGAAATGGTTCTAAAAAAGAAAGAAATTAAAAATCAATCCCATCCTTCCTGATCCTTAAATTTTTATATTGGGGTCAAAATTTATAAAGTTTTTTGAATTTCTAATGTAAGACTTAAAATCTTCCTAATATTAATAATATTTTTTGCGTCGTCTTAGGATAGATGGAATGTTTTTAAATTTCCTTGCCGCATTCCTTAATGTCCTAAAAATATCTTGTAGGCTCGGACTTCTATCAAATGTTTTTTCTACAGAATTTGATGGGTTATTCTCACAAATGGAATTAGATATTGACGTAGTTGGTGTTGCTAAGAGACCAATCTTCGTAACATCAAAGGTTGTTGTTGTTGTTGTATCATTGTATATGCTTTGAGGAGTATCAACATTCATCCCATTGATTTGACCTTCACAAGATTCAATACTTGTTTTATTTGAGGTAGCTTTATCATAATCATTATTTGAGTCCAAAGATTGTGTGTTGTCGTATATCGTGGTATTCTTAGAGTCATTCAATTGATCAACCCTTTTCTTTAGAGAGCAGTTCCAATGGTTCTTTATATTGTTTTCACTCCTATTCAAATTTTCCAAAAACAAAATATAAATACATAACATTAAGAGATTAATATTAGTAACATATCTTATCGGTATAAAACATTTCACACTTTCAAAGATAAAATAAAAAATTAAATTTTTATAATCTTAACATTAATACCTTCCTGGCAGAGATTTGGCTATTTCAGCCCATTTATTCCCATATATTTGGTGATTATTTATAAGAATTAACTCCTCTTCTTTGGTCCATGCAGTTTTTTTTATATCTGGATTTAAATGGTTAAACCATCTGAAACAAAAGATAAAAAAATTTGTTACTTCTAATTTTCAGTTTTCAAAAAAAAAAAAATTATTATTATAAAAAAAAAGTTGTTTATTTTACTCAAAAAACATTATTAGATTAGAAAAACAATTTGAAATGCAAAGAACGGAATTATAAGATAAAAATATTTACCTTTCTCTACATTGCTTTCCTATGCGACCTGGAAGAGATTTTGATATAAGAGACCAATCTTTTTTCCCATTTATCATGACAAGCTCACTTAGTAGATTATCTTCCTGCAAACTCCAAATTCATTATATAGTTAATTAAAATTGAATTTAATAGAAATTAAATAGATATAATTGAATTTGCATTTTTCACCTGTTGTGTCCAAGGTCCTTTTATGAGATCAGGATTAAGAACCTTCTGCCAACGATGCAAACATTGAGTATCTGTTCTTCCACTAACAGCTTTAGCTGCAAAGGATAATTTGGTCATTTAATTAATGAGTTTGTACTAAGACAATATGAAAATTAAGAAACTTATAAGCACCTATCTTTTTCCATTTTTTTCCATTAAACTTTTTCACTGCATCAATCAAAAGTCTATCCTGTAAATAAGAAAACAAGACAAATTTAGATCCATTAATACATTTGCAAGAAATTTCTCTTTGGTTGAATAGTTTCTTGGCAAACAAGTAACTTTATGAATTGAATAATTTGAAGGTTTTTACCTCATTCGCTGTCCATCTTCCTATGGTTGATCTTCTTGTAGGACCACTCACCCTTGTATTGGTTATGATAAAAAAAATTTAATGATAGCAACAAAATAAACGCATGTTGAATCAAACAAGTATATTATATATATAAATAGATGTATCTACAAACTATAGAAAAAATGCAAAACTAGGAAAGATGTAGTGGATCATAGTTAAGTGACTAAATGTACTGAAGAGTCCTGCAAAAAATCCGGTTATAAGGCTCAAATCCAAAACTGAATTTAAATCTATTTTAAAAATTCGGTTAAAAATATATAGTTATAATCCGGTTATTTATAAACTGGTTGGATAACCATTTATGTTTTATATTTGGATTTAGTTTTTATCCAGTTTTTATCTATTACCAATATTTTGTTAATTTTGATATTTTATTTCTTGAAAAAATTTTGAAATTCATTTTTTTTGAAAAAATATCGGAAAAAAAATAAAAAAAACCTTTTTTTCTCAAAAAAATTTTAAATTGAATTTTTTATCAAAAAATTTGATGAGACAAATTTTAAAAAAATTTATCGAAAAAATCAATTTTTTTTA
>JBBPBR010000005.1:50671976-50688595 GCA_037974775.1 Cicer pinnatifidum | reverse complement strand
TAATTATTATAGGATAGATGAATTTAAAAACTATAAAATTATTTGTTTAAAGATTAACTAAACGACTCTTAGTTGGCTTTTTAAAGGTTAAATAAATTATTAATTCTTATAAAAGTTTAAATTTTATTTTTAGTTGTTTCAAAAAAAAATAGATTTTTTTAGTTTTTTTTAAAAAATTATTTACTTTTTAGTCTCAATTTTTAAAAGTTTTTGTAAAAAATTAATACTTTTAGTTTTTAAAAAAATCCTTATAAAATCCAAATAGACATTAAAAGTAATTTTTTTTAAATAGATAATGTTAAAAAGTCATAATTTTTGTTGAAAACATATTTAACTCTTAACATTTTTATATACGTTGGCATTTAATATTTCAGGTTCATATTACTTGTAATGTTAAGTGCATTAATCTGTCGAGAAAAACGTCTGAGACTCTGAGTCGTTGGACGGTACTGCCTCGCTCTAGAGTCTAGATTGCACTAAATGTTGTCTTTATTTGTTTTATTTTACAAATATTAAAATTGATATATAAATAAATGAAAGAAAATAATAATTTGAATAAATTATTCTTATTTCTTTTTTTATGGATCCAAATTAATTCTTATTAATAATTTTTTTTTCTCATTATGATAAATAAAAGTGAATCAGGTATAATAAATTTTTAAAAATAACGTACATTTTAATATATTATATTAGTTAAAGATACATTGGAATTAATAAATAAAAAAGATACATTGAAAAAACAGACAAAAATATATATACATCGGAAAAAACAACTATTCTTACGTTTATTGATATTCTGCCAAAAACTATCGACCAAGTGCCCACCATATTAACATAGTGGGTGCTACTAATATTTATTAAAACCTACTCACATATAAATAAATCAAAATTTGAATGAAATGTCTTTAGTTTTGTTTTTATTTTCATGAAGATTGGATAAGTGCATTTAGTATGTATTATCTTGTTGGAATAGAGCACTTTACCTTCGAAATTTGGCTTAAATTAATGATATAATTGTGAGGTGCAATTAATTAATATGGAAGTAATTTGAATGCAAAGAAAGCTAAAATGAATTATGGCAAGTGATGGAGCTCTAGAGAGTCACGGTGGTCGACGGCAAATATCTAGGGAGTCATGGTTACCAACGAAAGAGCAATGGGACTGGCCACCACCAAGGCACCAACCACCATCCTATTTAATTATTATTATTTTTTTAAAATTTGATTCATATCTTAATTCAGTAAAAAACTGTTTTTTTTAATATAAATTGTTTAAATTACTGTTTAAATTCATTTTTTTAATACGATAAAAGTAATCCAAAATTCAGATTTTTTTTTCTATAAAAACATTTTTATAAATGATAAAATTTAAATAAGTTTTTAAAATAATATATAAAACTATTTTTAGAATTAATTATTTTTCAAATAATTAAAAAATTATTTTGTACAACAATTTTATAATATAAAATATTTTTTATTCAACAATATATTTTTAAAATAAATAAATGTAAACCGTTGGACTATATTAAATAAAATATTGATCCATTGGATTTTGAAAAAAATGTTGGAAGAATTGGATTCATCCATATTTTTAAATGTATGGATTGGATTCAATTTATAATTAATATTTTTATCATGTAATGGATTGATTAGATGGATCGAATAGAGGATAGATAAATTGATTATATAGATGATATTTTATATATATATATATATATATATATATATATATTATCATAATATAATGTGGGATTTAATGACTCACATTTATCACATTTATGTGTGTCTCCCATCATCAAGGGCAATGAATATGTTTGGCGGTTCGATTTACTGTATTATTTGATTTATGTTTTACAGTTGGTACTTGTTGGTGCTTTTGTATTTTTTGTAATGCAACTTTGTTTCATAGTAGTTATGTGTGGAAGAAAAATATCTTATCACTTACAATAAATAAATTAATAACAAAAAGAAAAAAAAAATTGTTAATGTTGAGAGTGGGATTTGAACCCACGCCCTTTCGGACCAGAACCTTAATCTGGCGCCTTAGACCAACTCGGCCATCTCAACTTTTTGTTATTACTTACAACATCTCTTTATTAAACAGTAATAATCTCTCAACCTCGTATGACACCATGAAAGTTTCTTGGTGCCCCCTATACTGCGTGTAAATAAATTTGATTATAATAAAACAATAAAATTCAATATAAAAGAAAAGAACACGACAAAAATCTTAATATTACTAGATGAACGTATATAAAAGAACATTAAAAAGTTTCTTGGTGCATAAGACATTTTTTTAGGGTATTTACTTTACCCTCAACAATACATAAAAACACTTGAAAAGACATAGATTCTCCATACTATATATTATAACAACTTTAGAATAAACTAAACATTGAAAAACACCCCCAACCAAATAATTAAATTCAGTAAGATGGCCAGTAATTATCAAGATCCACACAATGTTCCATACCCATGTACCTATTATTTCCATTAGGATTTGCATTAATATTCACTTCTCCACCATACCCTAAATTATTATTATGATTATGATTCTCTCCACCAAGGGTTGTAGTAGTAGTAGTCATCATGTTGGAGCTAAAATCATGCACTTGAGTTGATGGTTGTGTTGATCCTCCTCCAAGATTCAAATTAAGCCCCGAAATAGTGAATCCTAAGGGTGATGATGATAAATTGGAATATTGCATTGGTAATGGTACAACACCACTTGATCTTAGAACCCTATTGACTTCAACTAGGTCAGGAGTGTTGATGTAGTTTCTTCCATAGAGAAAATGAGTAGTTGAATGATCTCCTAGATGCATCATTGGTTGTGGTTGCATGTTAATGCTAGGACCAACTTCTAGATTAATATTGTAAGGGTTTAATGTTGCTCTTGTAGGGTTTGAAGAAGGATACTTCTTTGCTCCAACACTCTTGCGGAATACCCTACTTACCACCCATTCATCTTGCTGCATGTTACATATATATAATATTAATTTTCACGCATCTTAATGATTAAATAAATGATTATATATTAATGTCAAAATTTATACATACGATAATAACTTTTAATCAAAAGGTGTATCAATGTTTGATATAGATATACCTTGTTGGTCCTATAGGTGGATTTTGAATGAATACGATATTCATGCATGACCCAATTGGTTTTCTCTCCTCTAGGAGCTCTTCCTTTGTAAAAAACTAAAGTCTTCTTCATACCAACCAATTCAGATGTAACATTGTCAAATATTTCTTTGTCTTTGCCTGTGGTTTTCCAATATCCAGTGTTTGTTGCTCTATTTGTTCTCACACCTGTTGGGTATTTTCGATCTCTTAGACTGAAGAAATACCATTCTTTTTGACCCATCTTTGCCTTCCCTATTTTATACAAAGATAAATTACACAATAGTTTGTTTATTAGTAGGGAAAATCAATATAAATAGATCTTAACATAATCAATACTCCATAATAATTAAAAAAATTACATGAAAATTTTACTTCCATGATAAAAAAAAAATAAAAAAAGTTATGTTGTAAAGAAATTAAAACAAGCAATATTAATTATGTTGTTATGAGTGAAACTGAACTCGGATCCATTAAAACAAAGTCTAGTTTGAGTCTTGTAAATAGAAAAATTTAGTCATTAACAAAACTAATATATATTACGGAAATATTGTAGTTAATTTATGAGTTTGATATAATTTCATATATTCAAGAGTGATATCATGAAGAAACCCTAATTTATTGTTTTTATAGAAACAATAATGAAAAGAAAAGAAAATAAGTAGATGAACAAAACAAATATTTATTAGTATCATCAATGGTTAATAAATGAGCATGCCAAAGTAAAACCAAAAAAAAAAAGTGAAAAATCAAAAAATTAAGTTCTTATATATTTTCAATTAAACTTAATAAATAACCTGGAAGCTCCCATGGCTCGGATTTGTTGAGATCTACATCACCAATTGCTTTGCAACAAAAATCAGAATCTGAAATCTTGTTAACAAGATAGTAAGTGATGAGTTCTTCGTCGGTCGGATGAAATCGAAAACCGGGAGGTAGGGTTTCCTCTTTTGCAAGAGTACTTCCTTCAATTTCCATCCCCTTCCCTTCTTTGATAATAACCTCTTTGTTCTTCTGTAACACACAAAAAGTGTCATCATGTACAAATATTTGTTATTTTTATGAGCTTCAAATTTGTCCAAATTTAAAAGGTGTATAAAGTGTTATGAAAATTAAATATAAGGCTTTATAAATAAATATTTCAAAAAAATAAAAAAAGGAAAGCTATGTGCAAAAGTTTGAGCATGTATTTGATATTGATGACTTTGCTTACTTGCATGGAGAGACAAACTCTTTGTTTGGTTATGGTTTTGATGATTATAGGAGCTAACTTATTTGCAAGAAATTAAAACACTAACTTGAGGGTAAGTGTAATTGATATATATCACCATGCATGAGATATATTGAAGAATTTATCTAAGTACAAAGTCATTGAAGAAAACAAGGTCAAGTGTGTTTGTGAAGTTTTCACCAAATGTGGGTCTTTACCTTCAACTTGAGAACTACAGCTGTAATTTCCAAGAAAGATACCTAGAGAGTTGAATTAACATTTTTTTTATAAGAAAAAAAAAATATTATTTAAGTGAGGACAAATGGTACATTAATTTTTAAGATAATTTGATAAACTCATATTTATAATCATAGTAGAAATAACTATTCATTTTCTATTAATTGCGAATTGAATTATCATGTTAGCATATAAAAAGAACTCTAAAACTTTTACGTAAATATTATATTTTGGATACGTTGGTTGCACGAAAAAATTGTATTTTAAAAGTAATGATTATTAAAGATTTTGAACAAAATTATTTTTAAAACATTATAAAAAATTTATAACTTTACTAAAACAATTAGAACTTAAATTATAAAACCAATCAATATATGTTTTAAGACATTACACAGTACAACATAAAATATTGTATAACTTACCGTTGATTTGTAGAAGTTTAAACCAAAACTTTGATAAAAGAAAATAGAAGTATTAATAATAATATTTTATGATAATGTTATTTAAATTTAATATTTCGTATGTTTTAATTAAGATGTAACTTTTTTTAATAATGTAAATGTTTTTTTACACTTGTGGTGCCTTTTATTTAAATTTTTTACTTTTTACACTTAATTATTCTTAAAAATTAGGCAAGTGGCAGAATCTTTGGAGCTTGAAAACCATTATCCAAAGCTTTGAACTTATGTTTGGTTTACTAGTGAGCTTCTTCAAAATCAAGATGGATCTGACTCTGTTCCATTTAAGTTCCATTGCTTGGTGGGGGGATCCAATATGAGGAGATATGAATCTTAGATATGTATGGCCCTCTTCCTAATAAAATTTTGTTTTGACATGCCCTTATAATCAACCCAAAAGATTCATTGTGGTGGAGATATATTCTATTTATTGTCTTTGGGATAGATGATGATTGTGCTTGGTTTCCTAAGACTGTTAGTGTTCAATTAGGACATTGTGAGGGTATTTAATATGGAGTGATTAATTGCGGAAATGGATCTATGATATAATTGGTGGTTTTAACTATATGAAGGATAGTTTGCATGTGAACATTATTGATCCTAATTTGAAAAAGAAATGGTATGTTTTAATGGCACACAATTGTTACCTCCAAAGTACAAATGTGTTTGGAATGAGACTCTAGCTTTGGAAACTTCCCACTTGTGACTAGCTCGTTAAAAAGGGAGGATAGATGGTGTTGAAACAAAATTCTCTAATAAAAATGTTTAAATAGTAATAAATATCTAACTAATTATGATTTTATTAAATGATTAAATATCTGTTTTATAGTGTATTAATCTTAAGACAGGTTTTTATGAAACTTAAACAAGTTTTTGAAACATACTCATTTGTGAACATGTTCATCATCCTCAAAATTAAAAGTGTTCATCATCAGTTTCATTAACTAAAGAAATGATGATATTCATTGATGACAATCATACGACACAAAGAACAAAAAGAATGTTGTTATTATTCAAATAAAAAGAATGTCAGTCATGGTACAAAAAAATACATCTCATATGACACAAAGAATAAAAAAAAAATGTGAAAAAGACAAACTTACATTGTTCACGTATGCAGACAAATCCACTATTTATGATGATTTGATTTTGTTTTTCAGTCATACTCATGCACATTCTTTAGATTTGAGGACATTCAAACATGAAGACGTTGAGAAAATAATGTTATGCACTACAAATACAAATGACAACTCATTGATCCTACTTTACTGCTCATGATAGACTGTATCGAGCTGTCAAGAGGATGATCAAGCTCATCTACCATGTTCATATCAAAAGATGATGTATTCATTCTAATGAGAACGCGTTCAGACAAAGCAGATAATGATCATAAGCATCCTCAAATAAGAGGATGATTATCAAGAAAGAAGACGACGTCTACCCAGATTGCAGATGACGTTTAAGAAACATACTCTAAACGCCTTAGGACATGTACCTAGCGGTCATTTACAACAATAAGGAGTCTTCAAAAGTCTATAAATAGAAAGTGCTTCCAGTTGCAATCTCCAAGAGACTACAATCAAACATATTTTACTTTATTAAGTGAAAAGCTATCAAAAGTCTCTTCAATTTTTAAGAAACACACTACTACTCTTTGTCATATTTTTAGGATCAAAATTTTGATTGCGTTTCAGTCTATTTCAATAATAGTGTTGTGATCAGATCTAAAACAAACCATCATTATCATCTTATTGTAAACATCATCAAGTTTGTCTAATTGAGTGAAAACTTGAGTTATTTGTGGGAGCCTGTTGAGACTAAAAAAATACAAGTGTATAATGAAGTGTGACTAAAGAAAAAATAGTAAGTGGAGAGATTGTTTAACTTACTAGTGAAGACCTCACAAGTTGTTACGATTGGATTAGTCTAAGTTGAGTAAGTCATGATATTTCTTTTGTATGATTTGCATATTTTTATCTTTTATCTTATTATTTCATTGAATCGCACTACTATTAAGTTGAAATATAATGATGTTCTTAAACCTTCTTAAAATACAAGTAAATTCATCATAGAAACTTTAGTTTAACGACCTTTAACATGATTGCAAAGTGGTTAAGTTGACCTTGATGATTGCAAAGTGGTTAAGTTGACCTTGATGATTGCAAAGTGGTTAAGTTGACCTTGATGTAATGGGTTAAGGATACCTTGTGTACTCTATACAATTTATTTTGTTTATAAAACAAAATTGTTTGGAGTAACGAGTTTTTCTTGCATTAAGTCCTTTAATTGTTGATTTTTTTTTTTCAATGGTAGGTTAGATATATTATGTATTGGAAAGATTCTCGGTTTATTTGCGTTTTGGAGCTTGCACAAATGTTTTGTACACATATCAATCATAATCAAATGCTTTCTTTTCTTGCACTTTGAAAAATCTAGTCTCAATTATCATGTTTACATGTTATGAAAGATGATTCATAAATTATTAAAATATATGAGAGAATGGAGAAATCATATATGTGTCGGGTGGCATGGGATATGTTTCTTGACAACAATATGTCTCTACATTTTAGTATTGAATTGCTTCTCGTTTGAGTATAGATGATTAGTATAACTTTTACACTCAATTTTTTAATTAGAAATACACATGTCATAGTCTTTTAAAGTAATTTTTATTTAATTTTTTTATAAAATAGTAATTCATATTTAAAAATATTTACATCATTTATGTTGAATTAACTCTCATTTCTCATCCACTTTTCTTATATGTTTGTCTCATGCCAAACTTACATTTTCACATAGACTTTAAGAGTGATTTGTTCAAACCGTTATTGTTATTCGTGAGGATTTGCATCGGCCACTAGACATATTTTGTGGCTATTACAAAACCGCTATAATATTTCACAATAAATCTTAGCTTAAATTAGATTAATTATGTCATGATATCCAATTGCCGCTACACTAATTATAAGATTTTGTTATCACCATAAACTTTGAAGCATAATATTTTTAAAACTATTTTATGGTTGATGACCGCCGCAAAAATATTTTATTTTTTGGTTTGTAATTTTAAAACACTAAAAAACACAAGTTAAATATCAACTTAATCATAATTATAATTAGACATTAGTTAACTTGTTTGTTTATCTTCAAAATACTTGATTTATATAATTCTCATTATACAAAACTTCATTCATAAATCCATTAGTAAGTTGAAAAATATACATATTCATACACTGACACACTTAGAAATAGAAGTAAAATGGTTTAAACATATAAAACAAATAGAGGTATGAGCATAAATAAATAAAAATACATAAAATATTTAAATTTCATAATAAATTTAAAAACATCTAAATATTTTCTAACAATGTTGCTTCATTGTCCGCAAACTCTTAAGTGGAACTAAAAGATCGTATTTCATCTCTTAGTGACTTTAAATTAAATAGCTAGCTGAAAAACATTAACTAATTATCTAATTAAGAAACACTAAAGATCAATAAAAGTAGCCAAGTTTACAAAGCCATGAACATGATGCAAACAAATATACAAAACCTTGAAACATAGCATTCTATACAAAGCCAATAATTATCTCACCCAAAACATACTTCCAATACCACAAACAAATAAAAGATTATTCAAGACACAAAACAACATGTCTACATGCATAAGAGAAACATAGAGATACTATATATAAAATTTATTTGCATAAATTAATTTAAAGTAAAATAATTCAATGAATTTAAATTATATATACACCACTTGGCATATTCCATCATATTTTAGAAGTACCATAAAAAAAAAAATCAATTCAGTTTATATTTTCTCACTCTCAATGTTGTATTTTCAGTTTATATTAGTCAAACCATGATTAAAACAAAAAAGACAAAAAAAAAAAAAGACAAAAATTGCAACTAAATTTGTTTTTTGTTATATAAAAAACTTGTAGTTATAATTTTTTCAACGGATATCATTTGGATATAATATTAGGTGTTATTGTTTGCATCCAAGCAATTATGCAAGTTCAAAAAGATTCTAGAAGTAGCCAAATGCATGGACAGGTGTGGCCTGCTTGTTCTTTACTTAAAAATTATAACACATAATAAAAAATTTAAGCTTCATGCATACTCTATTCTCATACTCATGTAAACAATAATAATTAGGGTTTCTTTGTTGGTATGATCAAAATTGTTTGTTTTTCTTCTAACTAATTGTAGTTAAATTATTTGACCTCTAGAAGACATCACAAAGCATCCTCACGTATTAAGCTTTGAGTCTATTAAGAGACTAATTTTCTAATTAGAAGTTAAACATCCAGAGTTATCTTTCGAGTGTAAATATTTATATCTTGTATCAAATCAAATATATATTTTGATTATACAATTTACCTTTCAAGTTTGGATTATATTACTTTTTAGAGTTTAATTTATTGCAAGAACACTTAATTATGACTTGAAAAAGTATAATAACTCTTATTTTATCTCCATAAAAATGAGTTAGTGTCCTATAATTCAATTTTTTTGCTATAAAATAAATGTAAAAATTGTAGACAAATGTTAACGTATGCTCCAATGACATATTTTATGATGTCAAATTAAATGTATAATTTTTTTAATGTATTCAATCCTTGAAATAAAAATACATGTTAGCAATACCTTAAAATATAAGAGATAAAATAAAACAAATTGGTACAACTAATTTTAATTATTTATTCTGTTAATTTTTATGACTCCTATTAAACACACACAATATGATACCAAATACATCATATTTTATAAAAGAAATTTTTTTCTTTGATGATATATTATAGTTTTTTTGCCTTGCAAAATTTTATGGATCTGTCACTAATGAAACACAACGTGCTAAAGTGTGTAATATGATCACAAAAACGGACTTTGTACTTTGTCACGTTGTAATTGGATTTTTGTAAGAGTAGGTTAACATATACAAATCAATCATATATGTCATTATTAAATATAAATTCATTTGTAAATATTCAAGAAACTTTAAAATCATCTTATACTTTTTTTTTATAGTAAAAAAAAAAATTAATATAGTAAGATTATTTAACCAATCGTTTAAATATTCAATTTTGATGTCCAGATGAAAACAACTTTTACACAATCTTAATAAATACAATATCCTTATAAAAAACCATTTAAATGATGCCATCTGTGTGGAAACAGTTATATGTTTTCATTGAAGTATAGAACATCAATGTTATTGAAATGATGGGCTATTGTCTTTTTTTACAGTAAAATATTTGGAATTCTTCGTTAAATTAATATAATATTTATATAGGATCTAATTGCGTAATTGACACAATATATAATAGACGTGTTTTTTTTATTTCTTTCTCCATCAAGATTAATTTAGATAGTGTATCTTGCAACAACTATTTGATTTTAATGGTGAAGTAGTTGAAATGCATTCGTCATACACTAAGAAGCAAAGAAGATCCCTAACTCTAAATGACTAAAAAGTCATGCTTGTTGTGCTGCGTGTCAAACACTTCAAATTTAAATATAAAATATACTAGGGCTGGAAAGTTACTGGACTATTTAAGTTGCAAAGTTGAGGTAAGGAATAATGGTAGTGAACATAATTTTCCTTTCTTACATACGATACATTGTTTTTTATTGAACATAAGATACATTCAAAAGATAGTTCCTTTGGGACAAAAAGATTATCATAATAAGTAGAGAGCGTATTCAAACTTTTTGAATAATTAAATAATCCTTCAATTATACGATAATTAAATTATTTAACTATTTAATTAATTTAAAGATACAATTAAAAATAAATATATTTAAATTCATAATTGTGTGAGTTAATTATGATAAAATTTATTATTTTTTTAAAAATAAAATATATAAAAATAAGTATATTAAAAATTAAAAAGATGAGGACAAATTTTTACCGTTAGATGAATGAACTTTTTTGATTTTTTATACATAACCAATTAGCATTTTTAAAATATTAAAATAAATATATACATATTATATTGTTATTCATACATACATGCCGTGAGTACTTTCTGTGTGTAAACGGTGGATAGTTTCTCATGTAATAATTGAATAAATAAATATTTTTTTGGGTAAGCAATAAATATAATATTTAACAAATGGATTCTGTTATAACCTTTTCTTCATAAATTATGGGTGATAATTTTATAGAAAGTAGTTCCTAACCGGTGCAAGGGAAAAGAAAAAAAAAAATAAATAAAAATGACTACTTTTTCAAATTTTAAACCATTGAATGTACCATTTTCAAAAATTAGACTTTATAGTTTAGACTATAACAATATGACTTAAGTATATTGTTGGTGGGAACAATGGTATTTTCATATGGATTTGGATCACGGTTATGTAAGTGTTCATCATCTCACAACCACTAAAACTTATTTGGTTTTTCAAAATAAAAATATATCAGTCGGGTTTAAAACATTTAATAGTAAGATGATGAACATAACCCTTCATTTTGGTTCAAACATGAAAGGATCCATCTCCGAAACCAAACCAACAGTCAACAAACAGCAAGAAATCCAAATCCCTATTTAATTGAAAGTTTCAAGGATTATATGTCGAGAATATTAAGACAAAAAACAGATACAAAGTTTCATGAATTATCTTTTCCGGCTGCATGCTTGCATGGAATCTGTTGGTTTTGATTCTTCAGCTCATCACCAGCCACCAAAAAGTATGCAGTGTGCCTGAGAAACAAGAGCATTGTGGTTGTTATCACCATGGGGTAACCATTTGCCAAAAAGTTGCATTTTAAGTAAGAAACTAACCTGAAGAAGTTCATCATTCTAGTCTTCGAGTCATCATCAATATCTGGAGTAGTGTCCAATGCTTGTTGCATGTGATGTAACCATCTCTCTGCAGCTTGATGCGTGACAGGAAATGGTCGATGCCGACCAATTAGAGCAGGATGTCCTGCCACATACCAAGGTTCAATGTTCAAACTTCAAAAGTTAGTTGATGAATTAAAACAGCAAGTTCTAATCAGGATGAGACTTATACACAACCTTTTGCACATATCTTATGACCACTGACTTTTATGTATGAAAATTCAGTTACAATTACTATACTTTCGACTGGAAAATAAGAGATTCAATCAATGCCTTTGAAATGGGACAGAGGAAGTCATTAATGGATGAAATGAAACTGCATATGATTATTACAGAAATATCTTCACAATCATGTAACCGTATAATCAGTATCACTGTTAACAAGCTGATAAAATGGTAGCTTTCTTTTGTCAGTCTTACTACATATGTTTTATTAGATTTAGAGTAGCTGTATTCCTAAAGGATTTGGATCCAAACTTTCCCTAAAAACTAAGACATGGTTACAATTTGGAGAAACTTATGACTTGTATCCTTATAGGAGCACCTCTCCCCTTATAAAGATTTTATGTGGCAACACAGATTTCTCAATCAATGTTGTCAATTGCGGATTGCCAAAAACAGTGGTTTGTTCAAATTCTATTACGCAACAATACTATAGCACTGTGATTTGAGAACATTAACCAATTTTCCACATAGCTTTCAAGCAGTTTTAAGCAATAGTATAGCCCAAATTGTCACATAGCTTTCAAGCAATGTTAACCAATTTTTAGCTCAATAGTGATTATATAATAAGTAACCTGTACATGACCCCACCAAGACTACTTGAATTTGGCTATAATTTTTTTTTGCAACTTTGTTTCCAACATAATAATAAAAATATTTTTTTGATAAGCAATGAGGAGATGGAGTTGCTTAAATAGGTTCCGTAACTCAGTTTTAAGCAACAAAAGATGACAAATCAGCACTCCTATGGTAACAAAAGCTGAGAGATAGAACTTAAGAAATAAGAAACTATTAAGTTCCCTATATCGGAGATGCTCCAAGTGTCTATAGATAAATTAGATGAGAGGGTTTCTTCAACTTATGCAATAAGCTATTATTTAAAGTTTCATAATTATGACAAAATACTTTTCATATTTTCTCAACGAAAATTTGGTGAAGTTTATCTGAACTCGCTCATAGTTAGAATGAAAAGAATATTTCATCATGCAAGAAAACTCACTCAGCTTTGATTTATATTTAAAGAAAACTGAGTTTTTCTCTATGCAGTGAGATCATATCCTACTATTCAAAATCATAAAGGGCATGTTCACGGACACTAAAGATTGTTTTCAAGATAACTTCTATATTTTGAAAGTGGACTTCACTAGAACAACCCTCTGTAAATTTGACATACTCTCTTGCTTCAATACTCTGGATTTTTATCACTAGATTCACAGCAGTCAATAATTCCTGCAACAATTTCAATTAGGCTGCGCCTCAATAGGTCCCAATTTTTACCAAACAAAGTATTATGTTTTAAAAAAAATTTGCATTAAATATTAATTCATCCTGGCTATGCATGCCAACTAAGTCAGGCCAAAATGACGCAGTTTTCAGGCCTAAAATTAAGGAGTACAACCCAACCTAAAACACTAGCTCATTCGACTAGCAAGTCAGGCTAAGCCAAAATCAAAAGCTCTTAATACATATTGGATGACTCAACTACAGCAAATTGAAAACTCGAATTTCAACCATCTGATTTTAATCAATTCTTTAGATCATTAACTGTAGCAAATGCTGATTACATCGGGTTAATCCAACTCTTTCAACAACCACTAACCAATGCTATCTTATTAGATACCCTAATTATCTTTCTCTCACCACTTGATTTTGCTTAGCAAACATCATTTGAGGATTGCAATAGCATGTGTTATGAAATGACTAATTTGCATCTCATCAGAAACTATATATAATACAGACAGAAACATCACTTAGAATTACAATGATCTCTCAATTCATTCTCCCTGTGAAAGGTAATTCATTCAAACTCAAATAAACTACAAAACAAGCGAATAATTCAGTTCTTGAAATTGTCAAGATTCTGTTTGGATAAACAACTTAAGTGTTTATAACATAAAAGTGCTTAGGTATAAGTTGTTTCAATAATAAAAGATAAAATCAAATCAAATTGTCTTCATAAACAATCCTTGAGAGCTTATGAATACAAGTTGAAAACAGCTTAAAGACATCTCGTAAGTTGTTTCTAAAACTCTGTCAATCAGTCTCACAAGTGTTTAGGTAAGTAGATAAACTAAAATAAATCCAAACCTATCCTAATTTGACAAAGAAATTTCAATTTCATGATCATTTTAGAATTTCACTATTTTTACTGATCAAATTAACTGTCCTATTGTAACCACACACAAAAACGTGTCGTGCAGCTTATGTCGCTGGTCAATTAAGATTAGATAGTCCAAATTTCAAAATGATATTTTTAAATTTAATAATAATACAAAATATTTTTGAAATTTGGACGGTGTGACGGATTTGACACAGTTTTGACTATATACAATCGAGATTCGTGATTTAACATGTTAAAGAAAAGTATGATATAAGAGAAAAAAACAAAAAGAAAAAAGTACCTCTTCTCTGAGAAAAAAGAGGAGGACCACCCATTCTTTGAACGAAAAATTCGTACTGGTTTTGAATAGCTTCTTCTTTGTTAGAATTAGCAAATATTGAACGAAACCATTCTTCTTGTTCGTCATCGTACACCCTTTCATTTAAGGCAAGTGAAACACAAACATTATAATAAAATAAAATAAAATGAATTATTATTAAAAGTGAATAGAATCGAAACCTGGTGTAAAAATTGGTGGAGAGATTAATGAAGGTTTGAAGACCAAGTTTGTTGAAGAGATTAGTGTCGTCGATGGAGAAAGCTTGGGCAGTGGGAACTCCGCTCCATTCAGAAGCTTTTTGTTGTAGACTCTGCATTTCTTTGAACGACACGATTTCACTAAAACGGCAATTATGTGAATTTAATTTATAGAGGTTGTGTTGTGGTGTTCGCGTGGATTGCACGGGAATAGAATAGATTCAATAGAATATGCTAATATGTTATATTGAATTTGATTTGATTGTGAGATCACAAAACTGTGGGCGTTGATTCTGTTCTCTGTTGCTCACTGCCTGAGGTAATACCGTCAATACACATTTCTCAACCATTTCTTTCAAATCATCTAAATATTAAATTTTGCTTAACTTAATTTTTATTCTCTTTACATTTTCTTTTTTTATATATATAAAAAACTTTAAACTTTAATTCTAAAGATTTCTCTTTTTTTTTTTTTCATCTTTTGGCTATTGTTTTTAGGTTAAGTATGGATAATTTATAATTTTTTGAATTATAGTCAAGACATTATAGATATTTCTTTTGAAAAATATTTAATTTTTTAAGAAAAGATAACTTTTAAGTAAGAAATTTTTAAGAATTATATAATGTTTTAAATATATTTACAAAAATATATTTTAAAATTATTTTACACAAAATGACTTAAAAATAATGACAAAAAATATAAATAAAAAATTTTTAAAAACTAAAAAAGTTATGAATTTTTTTTATATGGATAAACAACAAAATGTTGAATTTCATACTTACTAAAAATTTATTTAACCATATTTTATATTTAAAAAATATTGAAAATAAAATTTTTGTAATAGAAAAAATTAAAAAAAATATGTCATAAATAAATAAATAAAATTGCCTAAGGGTGCATTTTATTTTTCGAATACGAATTATTAAAGTTGATAAGATAGACTATCACCTATAACATACTCAAGTTTTTTTAAATCGGACTAAAAAAACTTGGAATATAAATAGAATTACAAATTTTGTTTTCCAAACGCAGCCATTTGCTGGCTACGGATTTTTTGAGGCAGCTTGGATTATACAAAATTTATTTATTTTTGCTTAAAAATTCATAGTTAACTGACACTTGAAATATTGTCACTTAAATTTATGAAAGAATTTTGTATAAATACTCTTATTGCCGCATAGAAACATGAATCAGCACATGCAATGGAAGTATATATTCATCAAATGTGCTAATTTCAATCATTACTGTTTGCCTATTGCGGTCTCATGGATAAAGAACCATTGATTTGAAGATACTGCATATTTTGTTCCGTTACTATAAACGAATGATTGCAATTCATGTGTGATTCAAATAAAAAATCTAATGAAATTAAATATTACCCTATCTCAATTCTAAAATATATTTTTTTTTTAAATATTGCTTTATAATACTCCCTTCATCTTATAATTTATGAATCTTTTTAAGATAATAACGTTCCAAAATAAATAATAATTAATTTTAATTTTAATTAACTTTTTTAATCACATTTTTAAATTAATATATTTTGCATCTTATAGATATAATAATTTTCAATTTTTAGATACAATTTTATTATTACTTTTTAAATATATACACTTTGTTCCATGATCACGGTCATATTTATAAAAAAAATATTATTCTAAAATAAGTAACACTGATTTTATTTTTATCAGTTTGTCATGTAGTCAAACTTAATTGTCTCGTGGACATTATTAAGTATTGAGAAGTGAAAAATCATTGGATTTAATCGAACACCTATATATCAATTATCTTGCAACTATCCATGGAAATAACACTTATGTGGTATATTTTAAACAGTTGAAAAAGTTTATCCTATCTTTGTCCTTTTTCTTAATTAAT
>JBBPBR010000005.1:50656633-50670860 GCA_037974775.1 Cicer pinnatifidum | reverse complement strand
ATTTAAAAGGAGAAGAGAGAGGAGGGAAAAGAAAAGGTAGAAAAAAATTTGAATATATCATAATTTGTGTTTTATAATTTTTTTCATTTTTTTGTAAAAGATGTTTAAAAATTAAATATTTAAATTTTGTAACAAGAAAATAGAAGAGGGAAAAGTTTTAAAAGTTTAAAATTTGAAATGAAGAAAGATAAAAGGAAAAAGAAAAACTAGATAAAATTCTGAATAAAGAAATGTCATAAATGTCCAAAAATTAATTTGTTTAAAGATGAGATGGTTTAGAAATTTTGGTAGGCATATATATATATATATATATATATCACGCGTGAATTACAACCTTCTGTTTATAGATGGTTGAATTTATTTATCATGATAAAGACGATAACAAACAAAATTTTGTCACGTGTTCTACTATATATGAAAATGTATGCACTATGTGTAAATCAATGGTTTTCTATTCATGACACCACCATGGACAAATTAATGTACACAAGCATGCAAACCGTTCCCATGTGAACTTCACTAAATAACAGAATCTATGTATATTATATAGGTGATTGCAGTGGCGGAGCTTGAATAATAAGTTTGAGGTGGCCGACATAAAAATATAATGTCGACCACTCCATTTTTTTATTTTCGAAAATTCATTCTCATTTTCTTCAATTCTTGGATTCTCGGAGACAGTTTCAGATTTAGAAGTTATAATTTCTTCATCTATTTCACTCTCACAAATTTTTCTCTTGAAAAAAAAAATCAATTCTTTTTCTATTTTTCATTCTCACAAACTTCTTTAAATAAACCAATTAAAGAAACATAAAATATATTTTGAGTGAAAATTAAATGGAAACAATAATCGAACAACTTATATGCAACAAAAAAACTCGAATACTTATATAGGCAAAAAATCAAACACCTTAAATGCGACAAAAAAAACTCAAAACAAAATCCACAATAACATCTAATTTGAAACAAACTCCAAATAAACAAAACTCCAAAACAAAACTCCAATCAAGGCGAAAACAATTATGATTTCTGATTTTTGATTTCAATTCTGATTTCTGATTTCAAAACAAAAAAACTCCAACCAAAACAATTATGATTTCTGATGATAATACGAATTGAAATCCGAAACTTTTGAGTTTTGACGGCCAACCAGGCGAAGGCGACTGGACGAGGGCCGAGGGTGACTGAGACGACGGCGAAACCGAGCGAGATGCGAAGCTGATGAATGGTGTGTTTCACAGCAGGATCGTGTTCGCTCTTTGCAAGGCAGGAGGGAGAAAGATGAACACTTGGATCTGAAAGAGAGAAGAGAGATTTAGGTTTAAGGTATAATGGTAATTTCTTAGTTTTAATGAGTGTAGTTTAGACATTTTAACTATACATTTTTTTTCGTTGGGGTGGCCGCACCCCCCAGTCCCAACAAAGCTCCGCCAGTGGGTGATTGTTTGATCCACCTTTCAATATTTGTTCACTAATGCATATAATATTACTATATACTTTTGATAGTGTTTTTCAACTAATTTTTTATTATCGAAAGGTTGAATCTGTAAAATTCTAGTGTTTTATGGGGGTAGGGGAGAGCATCTACCTATTATATACATTATTAGTAACTTCAAAGTATTGTATTACTTCTCTTTATTTATTCAATTCCTCAACACATTCCACTACACCCAAATATGAATGTTATAGTATGTTTTTGATAACTCTTGTTAAGTTAAATCTAAATTTAAGAATTTCAAATCACTTTTGTTTTCTATTTTTTTCATGAATATCTCTAGTTTTGGTTCTTTATTTATGATTCAGGTACGGACAGTAATTTTTATACTCAAACTCTTTTACCTTAAAAACATAAAGTTTAAGCTTTGAGTGTATTATTACATTTTTTGTTTTTTTGGATTGGATTGTTTCATATTATAGAAATTGAAATCCATTTATCTATTTTTTTTTTTTTTGATACAGTAGTTGTGGTTTACGTTAGATTGGATATGAACACCCTTAACTAGTGTCACTAATTAGATATCACAAATTGCATACAATTAAAATCAAAGGGAAAATCATGCCCAAAAACTCCAAAGGGGAAATTAAAATTATGTGATTAATTAACACCTCAAGAGAAAAAGGTGACGGGGAGAAACACTCTTCTTTGTGTTGAAGGTGAGAACAAAATTAAATAAATTGAATTTAAAATTAATAAAAAAGAAATACATTTACAAGTTTTTATACTTTATTAATCATAAATTAATTAATCCAATAAATTTCTTGGTGCTAAGATTCTAGATGGGTCAGGGAGAACATCATGCTCCATCCACCCAATTCCTTGATTAAAATTCATTGAGTAAGATTCTTGATCATAAATAATTTCCACTCTTTGAATTGAGCCAAATATTTTCTTCTTGTCTCTTTTGAATTTGCCACACTTGTTTTTTTCCATTATGATAGTTTTGAAAGTGTGGTTTTGTGTAGCTTCTACCTAACTTTATGGTTTGAGTTGTTGAAATGTTTGAACTAAACCTTTGCTTCTTGAAATCCATTTGTAGTGAATTGTACAAAATTTCTTCCGATCTTTATTAGTTTTTTAAAGCAAAGTTATAGTATACTTTTCATGTAAGAATATGGCATGTCAAATGAAATTAATTATGATACATATATAGTGTATGGATTTATATTATTGGAGTTTGAGGACCATGAGGAAGATGATGGAAGGTTTGCTTAGCCTCCAAATTAGGCTTCTTAATGAAATGGCTATTCAACGTCTAACAAGTAACCACCCAATTGATTGAGCTAAGTCTCACTTCATTATTAAATTATAACAAAATTAATTCTCTGAAAAATAAAATACATAATTTTAATACTAAACAATAACAACAACAAAAAAACAATAATTAAGTTACTTTAAAATATGTATAAAATTTGCTTGAAAAAAATACAAGTACCAATTTGAGATTCACATTTTATAGAATGTAAAATAAATTTTAAACTCTTTATTTTTATATGTGGTATTTTAAATTTAATTTTCACAAAATACTTCATAAAATTATTTTATTTTAAACATTATATCCGAGTAAAAAAGGAAATTTGAATTCTTAACTTTTATGTTGAATTTGATATTCTATAAATTTAATTTTCATAAAATTCATCCATTTTAAAAATTCTTCAAATTTAATATTCAAATAATGTACGTATTTATATTACAAAATTTAAATACTCTCTAAAATTATATCACCTCATAAAATTCACTTATTCAAACACACTTTAATTTTTGTACATTTAGTTTTGTATGCTTGTATTTACTACCGAGAGTATGATTGTGTTTAAAATTCACTTGTTCAAACACACACTAAACCAAAAATGATATTTTATAGCTCGTCTTTTATAGCGCTTATTAAATACAAGCGTTGTATGATATTTTAAAAATAACGGAGGATACAACAACGCTTTTTTGAGAAGCGCTGTAAAAGACTTGTGCTTTCACATAATTAAAGGATCTATTAGAGCATTTTTTGAAAAAACGCTGTAAAAGACTTTTAAAAAAAATAAGGAGGTCTTTTACAGCACTTTTGAACGAGCGCTTTAAAAGGCCTGTAAAAAAGCGCTGTGATAGACTTTCAAAAAATAAAATAAGATCTTTTATAGCGCTCTTTAAAAAAACGCTATAATAGGCTTTTAAAAAATAAAATAATGAGATTTTTTACGGCGCTCTTTAAAAAAGCGTTGTAATATACTTTTAAAAAATAAAATAAGGAGGTCTTTTACAGCGCTCTTTAAAAAAACGTTGTAATAGGCTTTTAAAAGTAAAATAAGGAGGTCTTTTACATCGCTCTTTAAAAAAGCGTTGTAATAGACTTTTAAAAAATAAAATAAGGAAGTCTTTTACAGCGCTCTTTAAAAAAGCGCTGTAATAGGCTTTTAAAAAATAAAATAAGGAGGTCTTTTACAGCGCTCTTTAAAAAAGCGTTGTAATATACTTTTAAAAAATAAAATAAGGAGGTCTTTTACCGCGCTCTTTAAAAAAACGTTGTAATAGGCTTTTAAAAGTAAAATAAGGAGGTCTTTTACATCGCTCTTTAAAAAAGTGCTGTAATAGGCTTTTAAAAAATAAAATAAGAAAATCTTTTACAGCGCTCTTTAAAAAAGCGCTGTAATAGGCTTTTAAAAAATAAAATAAAGAGGTCTTTTACAGCGCTCTTTAAAAAAGCGCTGTAATAGGTTTTTAATGAGGTCTTTTACAGCGCTCTTTAAAAAAGCGTTGTAATAGGCTTTTAAAAGTAAAATAAGGATGTCTTTTACATCGCTCTTTAAAAAAGCGTTGTAACAGGCTTTTAAAATATAAAATAAGGAAGTCTTTTACAACGCTCTTTAAAAAAGCGCTGTAATAGGCTTTTAAAAAATAAAATAAGGAGGTCTTTTACAGCGCTCTTTAAAAAAGCGCTATAATAGGCTTTTAAAAAATAAAATAAAGAGGTCTTTTACAGCGCTCTTTAAAAAAGTGCTGTAATAGACTTTTAATGAGATCTTTTACAGCGCTCTTTAAAAAAGCGTTGTAATAGGATTTTATATATAACAGTAAATCGCTTCAGTTTCTTCTTTATTACATAAACTTCACTACGCTTCAGTGTCCTTCTCCTCTTCATTATCCTTCTCATTGTGAACCATATTGTCCCTACGAACCATATTGTTAACCATCTTCATTGCAAATCATCTCCATATTTGTTACTATCCCTACGAACATTATTACGTACTCTTCTCATTGCGAACCCTACTTTGTCCTACGAACCGTTCGTATTTCTGCGCATTCTCGCTGTTCCTTCTTAAACGAAATCGTAACCCTATGAACCCTACATATTTTTTCGCACTCTTCAGGTATTGTATTCATTTATTCATTTATTTCTTACATATATATATATATATATATATATATATATATATATATATATATAATGTGTTTGTTAATGCTAATAATCACATTTATTTGATAGTGTTTTACAAGTTTTCCGAGCTCAAATTGGTGCTACAGTGTCGAAGCAAAAATCAAATAAATCATATGGATTCCAATAAAGGTTTGAAATATATGCCTTTAAAATTTCATTAACAATCAATGCACAAATATTTATTGACTTATATGTTTTATTTTATAGTGCTCTCGTCAAACTAACAACATAGACTGCGGATACTGTATATTGTGATTTATGAAGGAGATTGTTGTTATAATCCCAGAAAAATATCTAATTGAAATAAATGAATGCACCTATTACAACGCTCTTTTTAAAAAGCGCTGTAAAACTAATACAACAAGCAGCGCGTTTTTAGAAGAGATTTACGACGCTTTTTTTTATTTTAAAGAGCGTTGTTGTATCTTTTTACAGCGCTGGATACTACAGCGCTTAATTTTTTGAAAAAATGTTGTAAATAGCTTAAAAAAATGTTGTAAAATACTATTTTTCGCGTAGTGACACTTCAATAGGTGAAAAACAAATTTTAGTAAACATTATAAATGTTTTAATTTTGTTTTTTAATAATTTGATATTGAAAAAGGTATCTTTGCATAGTCAAATTCAAGTAGGAATGATAACAAGATAGAGGGAAGATTTTATCTCTTACACTTTTATTTATACTCCTAACTAGGGGTGGACAACCACCCGCGGCCCGAATTAATCCGAGCATCCCGTAGCCCAATTTTGATAACGGGCGGGTCAAAAGCGGGTAGGCGGGTCCGCGGGTAAATAAAAATGAGTTCAAGTGGTTTATAACGGGCGGGTTCGGTTAAGACTTTTTGGACCGCAGATACCCGAACATGCCCGACTCAAATTGTAAAAAAAAAAAAACATCTAACTATACCTAGTCCAGTAAAAGATAGGCCCAAATCCAGAATCTCATTTAACTAAAATCAAACCCTAATATTTTCACTTCATCATCCCAACTCAAACTCTAACGGCTCCATTGTTTCGAAGCCACCACCTCCACTGTTTCGAAGCCACAACCTCCACTGTTTCGAAGCCACCATCTCCATTGTTTCGAAGCCACGACATCCACTGTTTCGAAGCCACCACTTCCACTGTTTCTGTTTCGAAGCCACCACCTCCACCGTTTCTGTTTCGAAGCCATCACCTCCACTGTTTCTGTTTCGAAGCCACCATCTTCACCGTTTCTGTTTCGAAGCAACCATCTTCACCGTTTCTGTTTCGAAGCCATCACTTCCACCATTTCTGTTTCGAAACTACCATCTCCACCGTTTCTGTTTTGGAGCCACCACCACCGATTCCTCATGTGCAAAGCCTCAACCTACCTCCATCATTTTTGTTTCTAACTAAACAGAAACTTAGCGGTAATGCCCTCTTTCTTTCTCCCTACCTCCATCACATAAAAAACAAAAAAAAAAAAATGCAATTTGGACTGGATATTTTTAATGGCTCAATGAATGGCCCAAACCGAATTTACCCACCCGTTTTACCCGAAAATCCGCGAACCCGCAACCCGTTCAAACCGAGTCATTGGGCGGATTACATTGGGTCTGTTTCTATCACCCGTGATTTGGGCCGATTGTTGTTTTTGGGCCCGAACCCGCCCGAACCGACCCAATGTCCACCCCTGCTCCTAACATAGACCAGGTTTGTGTATCTCATTCCATTTATATAAAATTAAAAAATTATATTAAATAAAATAATAATTATTAGATAATAATAAAATTATATTTGTTATTGAAAATAGATTAAAATTCATAATTTTTAAAAAATATATAAATCGCATGTAGATATCCACGTTTAATCTTTATTTTTGTCTTTTACTTAAAATTTTAAGGCGAATTTGAATAGGTACTCGCAGACTAAGAGCATCTACAACGGTGAACTCAAAATGAGTTCTTTAGATAGGGTCCACTGTGCCACATCATCTTAAAGGAACTCGTTCCTTTTTTACTCCAACGGTGAACTCCATTTAAATAGGTTCTACTAGGCCACATCACCCTTAATCAATTCATTCCTTCTGTACGGTTTAACTTTTAAAAAATCATATTATATCTCATAACTTTAATTTATACATTAATATTTTATTTATATTTAATTTTATTATAACTTAAAACATTAATTTAAATATTCTAATTAATATTATTATACATTATTTTAATTTAAAATTAAAATTAAATTAAATTTAAAATTAAAATAAAATTTAATTTAAAATTAAAATAAAATTTAATTTAAAATTAAAATAAAAAATATGAGTAACAAATTATTCCTATTAATGAGCTAACAATCCTAATTAAAGAAAAAAAAGTATCCGTAACAAATTGTTCCTATTAATGAGCTAACAATAGTAATTAAAGGAAAAAAAAAGCTAACGATGGTATAATAACTAAAAAAAGGTAATGGTTACAAAATTATTATTATTTAATAAATTAAAAAGAAGTTAACGGCTATAAATTAATAAAAAATAATAAATTTATTATTATTAATAAATTAATAAAAGTTAACTGCTACGAAGCACTGTTGCTTCCTGACAGTACCGTGATGACACCTTGGCACAACTCCAACGGTGAACCCACAAAAAACTAGAAGTTAAGTAATTACACGCTGGCGGACGAACTCATTTTACCTCCCGTTGGAGATGCTCTAAGTTATCATATGTAAATTAAATATTTATCCGTAAAGATTTATCCACTATACTGCATTCTTATTTGTAATGTTCTTTTTTCTTACCAACATTCAACTACCACTTTAATTATTTTAAATTAATAAATAATATTATTAAAAATAATAGCATTATATAATTCGTGAGTAATTTACTTTTTGGTTATAATATAATAAAAAGATTTTGGGGTTTTTTTACGTTTGGGAGAGCTAAGACTTCAGTTTCTTATAGAGAAGTTATGTCATATATTAGTATATTACTGTTACGTAATTAATATACCTATGGCATTAATTATTTTGTTTCATATATAACTAGGATATATTTTTTACGGGAATATCTAACAAAGATATTGTCAGGATGATGCAAGATCTAGTTGATCACGTGGCATGTTGCATTAATGTCTATGAGTAAACGGTGTTGTTAATCTATGGATGAAAAAACTTCAATTTAAAGTTTGAGATTGAGATGGTTGGTGTATCAATGTAATAATTTAAAGTTTTTAGATGAAAATTTATTCTTTAAATAAATTGTGTAAAAGAAATATTATCAATTTGTTTAAGATTTTTTAAAAATAACTTTTATAGTATTTTATCTTTTGGTTATAATATTTTTAAAAAGAATTTCAAAAGTAAAGTTTTTAAATAAAAAGTTATTTTAAATAATTTATATTAAAATATAATTTTAAGTATTTCATCTATTTTTATAAATAAAAAAATTCATAATAAAATTTTGAAAAATTGTTCATAAAAATTATTTCTAAAATATATATTTTTTTAAATATAATTTTTATCATATTAAAATCTCTAATAATGAATATCTAAATATTGAATATCAAAAAAAATTAATAACAAATAAATTTAAAAAACTTTTATTACTTTTAAATAAACTTTTATAAAAATCATTTTTTAAATATAAAATCAAAATTACTTTCTTAAAATTTTACAAACTATAGAATTCTTGTCGACATACAAAGTACTCCATCGACAGTCCTTTTTTGTCAACCCTCCTGATCTAAGTTATGTCAAGATTGGGCCGAGCATTTATTTTTTGATCGGCCATTTTACTTAGGACTATTCCAGAACAATACTTGTACTAAGGTTAAATACGGCAGAAACATTAATATTTCCCGTCATAGATATTAAGCTTCCTCCACCAATACGAACATATAATGGAAACATGAGTAGAATCTATGATATAATTAGCAAAATTTAAACCACCGAATCACTTTACCGGAATAGGCCTTGGACCAAGCCAAGCACATAAATAAATCTGACTTCAAGATAATTTTAACTTGCATGATAGTACACCACATTAATTCATCAAAGAAATAGGCCCAATCAATTAGATAGGGTAAGATTCTAACAATTAACATACACACACAAGCACACAAAGATGTTCACGTTAAGATGTTACACTATTTTATTGATGTATTAACAGCTAATTAAGGTTGAGTGAATATTAAAAAAAAATTACATATATATTAAATCATCGTTATACATTGCCCTTGATGCACAAATTTTTCCAACCTCACTTACACCACAGATCCTACAAATTTAAAAAAAAAAAAGAAAAGAAAAGAAAAGAAAAACAGATCAACAAGCAAAATAAGCCAAAGAAGCCTGAAGAGAAGTGTTTTTCACTGCAAACAACCCTTCTGAAACTTTGAATGAGAGTCAAGTTACTTAAACAATTGCATAACTCCATACAAACGTATTTCCTATAAATCCACATTTCAAAAGGGCACCAAAGCCACACAACATATTCCACACAATCAACATTTTGAGAACTTCGTCAATTGATTGATACAACTGAAACAACAAAGATGGCTTCAACTCAATCAAGCAACTCTCCCTCTCCAAACAACCCCCCCATAGTCATAGTAGTTTTGTTCATCTTCTCCGGGGGACTTGTCTTGCTTTCTTTGCTGACTTTTGTTCTATTCTGCTTCTTTCAGAAGAGGAAGGAGAAGAAGACACAAGAAACCGATATCATCCATATTGATGAGCATAAAAAGGGCAAGGAAACCATTGTGCCTGGTCCTTTTGGACAACAAGCAGTAGTTATAACAGTTGAAGATGATGTACATGTAGATGAAACAAAGAAAACTGATAAACTTGGTAGTGGTTTACATGCCAAATCATCCTCAGCTGAAGCAAATCATCACAATTCTAGTAGCCAAGAGGCAGGAGCTTCTCCTGGTCATCACCAGCTTGAGAACAAGTCGTAATTGGAAGAATTGTGTAAATTCCCATGGAAATATGCCACTTCACCTAAAATACTTTGATGAATAAACATTCTTCATTTGTTTTTTTTTCTTAATATATATTTTTTTTCTTCTTTTGGTGGGATAATCTCTTCATTTGTTGAATCTTCTTCTACCAAGTTGATAAAAATAAGCTTGAATCTCCTTCTAAACAGCATTTGAAGCTGTGTATACAATCAACCTGACATAAATAAACAATCCTCAATTTATATGCTAATAACTTGCTACCTTTCAGTTCTTGCTTTTATTTAAATTAAACATATTGAAAGCTTGACCTACATAATAAATAGTCATGTCATGTGTCCTTGATACATCCACAAATCATATAATTCATTTGAAGCTATATGTATATATACCATCAATTTAACTTTAGCCATTGTGCAAAAGATTATCAGCATGAAAGTCTTGATACAAGTGTACAAGGGTGCATAACATACCATCCATTCCTAAGAACACAACAGCAAATAACAACCACAAAGGACAAACCTTAAAAACCATAAGCAAACGCCGAATGGAAAGAAAATGAAATACAATAAAATAGACTCCTGATACATATATAGCAGATTTACTAACCATGGCAACAATTACAGCTCCAAAAAATGGAAATGGATCCCTGAAATATCGGATTTATGCAGTTGCAGATCTCGGCCATTGGATAAAGATCCAACGACTCATTTTATGTTGCAGTTAAAAGCCAGTTTAAATCCAAGTCGCCCAATCTTCATCCAACAGCCGATATCAGTCTACTGCGTGACTCCATGACTTCCCTGATTATAGGGAATCCAGGTACGCAAAATAAACTGAGTCCACGAAATGTTATTCATAATTTTATAGGTGTAAACCTAGCAGGAACCAAATGACAATATAGAAGAACCATCAATCTGACATAAATAAAAAGTCCTAGGTTATTTGCTAATAAATAGCTTTCACTTCTTGCTTTCATTCAAATATAACCAAAGCATGATCTACATCATAAATAATCATGCCATTATTGTCCTTGAAACAAATCCAAAACTCATATCATGCAATTGAAGTTGTGAATATCATCGATCTAACATAAATAAACAATCCTCAACTTTTTTGCTATTAACTATCTTTCACTTTTTGCTTTTGTTTCAAATATAACCAAAGCTTAACCTACAACATATATAGGTGTGCCATTATTTTCCTTCAAGGTTTGAAGCATATCAAAAGCTCATAATCCCTCGATGAAGGGGAATGTGTTTACCTCGTTAAACATCTTATGGAAAAACATGATCAAAATTAGTTCTCACTAAAAACAAACTGAGGGCTAAATAATACAATTGCCTATATTGTATTTGCAAAGAAGCCTTGTCCAGTGATATCACATGACTTAATAGACAAGGAAATAAAATCCACAGAGACAAATAATAGCACAGCGATTGACCACATTAGTTAAGAATGACAAATCCAAAAAAAAAACTAAAACCTAACATATTGGAAGTTATGAAGTGGTTCAAATGGCTATTTTTAAGTTGCCATAATTCCCAATCTAATGAGATGAATCTCTTTCTTTTCGTCTCGTTAAGTGGCCTCGATTGAGCCTGAATTCTGGCACAAGAGATAGTTAGACTGACTCTTCTCTTCTTGATTCTCTTCTAAGGTGTGGGCTTGCAATAATGAAGTAGTAATAAGTCCTCGAATCGGGAAATAGGCTAGCCTTAAAGGAAAGATTTTTATAACCCTTAAATAATAACGTGAAAGTAAGTGAACTTAGTACGAAACGCATCAGGCCACGAAATGCATCAGGCCATCAAAACTACATTAATTCAAACACGCCAAATTTCATAATAAACAATAACAAACACCAAATTTCTATACCCGTCTAAGAAACTTCCTCTGTGCCACAAAAATAATTGAAACTCTGATATTTATTCTTCAACCGAGGTTTTTCCTCCACACTTATTTCTATTCCAAATAAATTTAACATCCCCTTTTCGTAACTAATGTATCAACATATTAGCCAGCTACCTTTTAGTTACAGGCTGACTGTTTTTTACTACTCAAAAAAATTGACTGCCTTATTTTTCATGGCATTCCACTGACTCCTTTCTTGTATAAATAAGGTTTTACAGCAGCAGCAAGCTTTTGACTATCCCTTTTTGTTAAATATGTTTTTAACTGCAACAATTCAAGAAAAGAACACACCATAAGATATTCAAAATTCAAAGAAAAGAAGCGACTACTGACTAGTCCCCAACACAATCAAACACATTAGCTAGGATCAGTCCCACATACCTTCCATTCCAGCCATCTTGTCATCTATCTCATCCAACACTTTACGCTGCCCCACATCAAAGTAACGACGGAACACAAAGTCAGCACTCCGAATTGCTTCATCTGATGGTTGTGGATTCCTAGCGTCCTTTGAAATGCAAACAATGTTGCATTTCCCACTAATAGATTCCTAATACACCATACAAAAGATACCCAATTCAATAAGTGATATAAGTTGATGGCCTGCTCCACAATTCAAATCAAGCAAAATTCAATAACTTATTCAAATGAAGAATTGGTTACAAAAGCAACACACTCATTAGTGAAATCAACATTACCAAGCAACTAGCTTTTACCCAGCCAACAAGGCGAGCTAACAACGCACTCTCTTTCCCAACACTCCTACCATATAATCGAATAAAATTCACATGGATTCAGACTAAATTCCACTAAATGGCATGGATCTAAAACCTAACTAGTAGTACTCATTTTTTAAAAATGGAGGAGCCCACCTAAATTAAACTTACCATACACATGAACCCTAGCAACACACTCTCTAACAATATCGTCGCAACACTCTCACCATATAATTGAGTAAAATTCACATGGATTCGAAGTAAATTCCACTAATTGGCATAGATATCTAGTAGTACTCATTTGAAAAGTGGAGTCCGCATAAATTTTACTTACCCTACTGAACCACGCTGGCAACAGACTCTCTAACAATCTCTTTCCAACACACACCATACAATTGAGTAATAAAATTCACAATAATTCAATTAAATGCCACTAAATTACAAATATCTAAAACCTATCTAGTCTACTTCAATTTAAAACCAATGGAATCCACATAAATTTAATAATATCCTACCATCATTTAATTACTCAAATCAACTGATGAAAAAACAAACAAAAACCAATTAAAAAATCGAATTACCAGAGGATTAATATTGGTAAGTCCAGTGCCTTCACCAACAGCAAAAAACAATTCATTATAATAAATCTCAATCCCACTCAAAAACTTGGAAATCTCACGAGGACGAAAGAACCATTGAATCTTAATTTTCTTAGTCTTTTCACGAGTAGGAGTCTCCCATATCTTAATGATTTTTCCAATATGAGGTTCGGAGTGAGGAGCAGATCCATTTTGAAGATAAACGACATCAAATAGCTCGTAATTGGTGCCGTCGAACGTGAACGATTCGTAGAACTGTGTGTCTCTCCTTTTGCCGCCTTTTCCTCGCATTTTTAACCATTTGAATTCGATGGTTTCTTCATCTTTTTTATCAACGGGGAGAATGGGTTGTTGTGTTGCCATGAATTGATGAGTGAGAGTGGCAGAGAGGAGAGAGAAATAATTGAAGTCAAACCCTAACAATGTCTTCTGAATTTCTAGAGTGCGCGGCGCAGCTTGACTGCTGCACCTTCTGCAATTTTATAAGTGATCACGAAAATATAGGATGGCACCAACAAAATCACGGAAATTAATTACATTGTTTCGGTAAATTTGTTATCTAAACAATAAATTAACCATCCTGTGATTTTTTACATCTTATAGTAAAATTGACCATCCATTTTATAGTAAAAAATATTTAATATTCATTATTATGAATAATGTAAATTCAAAAAAAGTTAAATTTTATTTTGTTGATAATTTTGGAAAATAATGTTTAATTATTATAAGTTTATAAACTGGATTGTATTTTACACATTACATAAAAATTATCAAATTTAAATTTAGTGTCCTACTTTTTTATGTAGGTTCTTTTTTTTATATAAATCATATAATAATAATAATAATAATAATAATAATAAAAATAAAATTTATTATATTTGATGTGATATTAATTAATTTTTTTTATATATACATTAATTAATTACTCTTAGATTCTATAACTAAAATAATAATTTTTATTACGATTGATGCTAACAGTATTAGTGTATGATAATATTTTATTTGGCAATTGTCTCAACAAGATAATTAATTTTTTTAGATTAAAATATGAACGAATAACTGTTAAAAAATCATATGAATTTTATGTCTTTTTTTTACAAACTTTAGAGAGCAATGAATAACAAAAGTATAGGAATTGATAAACAAAATAT
>JBBPBR010000005.1:50621948-50653310 GCA_037974775.1 Cicer pinnatifidum | reverse complement strand
AAAAAAAAAAAAAAAAAAAAAAAAAAAAAGACATTTTCATCTTTTAAAATAAAAGAAACCATTAATCTTATTCTCTCATTTTTTCACACGGTGGGAAAAGTAAAACTAAAGAACCGGAACCATGATAGAATAGAAGATGGTACACATTTTTCAAATGTGGCGTATTGTCTTTGTTGTAGTTGCGAGAGAAACAAAACGTTGGTCATTGTTTCTTTATCTACTTATTAATTATATGGGCTATGCGGGACATAGATTAGCTCGACACATTTTTTCTTTCAATATTTTCCTAATTTTATTAATAAAAATAATAATTTATAACACAAAAATACCCTTGGTCACCACTAATTACAATAAAGATAATAGAATAAAATTACAACATATCATCAGATAAGTCACGTGACAAATGTAACTTAATTTAGAGTATTTCATACAAAGTCCAGCTTCATATACATATATAAAATAAGTCTTATATAACAAAATAGATAATAAATAAATTAAGGTGAATATATATATATATATATATATATATATTGGCAATAAAGAAATTTAGTTTGTTTTTAAAAGAAAAAAATTGATTTAATTTTTTCCTTTTTAAAAATGGTCAAACTAGAAGGCCATAAGGATAATCCAATTTGATCCAATTTTTAAATTGAGCTAAAAAGACTCATTTGTTTTTAAATAGTGTTTTTTATAACTCTAACCATACACCAACTACTACCCATAATGCAAACAAACACATCACTATATCACTTACTCAAGTTACAAGTATCTAATAATATACCTAAGATTGTCTAGGAGACAATTTATGATACTATTACATTTGTTGCCTTCAACATCTTGCACTTTTGGATTATGAACATCAATTGTCCTTTTGGATTATGATATTTTGGATGTATGTATTTTGGACTATGGATATGAACATGAAATTTTTTGAATTATAAATGGTGTATTATGGATTACATGTCGTATTTTGGATTTAATATGTTGAGTTATGAGACCAAATTGGATCTACATAAATGGTTAAATAACCAAATTAAATCACTTATATTATGTTTACGAGAAGTGCTAGCAACACACTATGTAACATAATTTATAACACATTCTTTTTGATCGGTTGAAATTCACGTAGATTCTACACAAAAAAATATGGATTTTATATGAATTTAGTGGGACACATGTGAATTTTAACAAATCGAATATATTGAAGAATGTGTGTTAAATAATGTGTTTTTAGCATTATTCTTATATTTACATATAATACACAAGCCGTATAAAAATCAGATTACATACATGTTTTAAAAATCAGATTACATACATATTTTAAAAATCAGATTACATACATGTTTTATAAATACATCATCAGATCTACATAGTAAACAACTTAGCTAACAATTTCATAAATTGAAACACAATATTGCCTAACACATTACATTCTTCACAACATTACATTATACAAAACAAACTTCATATCATTACATTTTTTCTTTAAATTACACTAACACATACAACAATACAATTAATAGTCCCAAACTACAATTCTTCCAAATTATTTCATATGATTTTCAGTCCATCTTAAGTTCAACAATATTATTATTTTGAGGCACAATATTTTAGTTTTGCAAATCAATCTTCTGAACTTGTTTTTGAGTGTTTGCATCAACATCTCAAATATTTGTTTTTTTTGTTTTTTTTTATTTCATGATAAACATATAATTTGCATCGACTAATTGATAAAAAAACCAATCCAAATAATTGCATCCACTCCCTTGTAATGGGTGTGGATAAAGAAAATTTTGATTTAAGTGTACTATGAATAAATGAACACCGATTGTGATTTTAATGTTCGGTGTAAGTAACTTGTTTGGTGAGTAAAGAGATGTCGAGTGAATATTAAAAAAGAGTTTTCAAGTTCAAACATGAGATACTAACATACACTAATTTCTAGCATTAGTGATTTGTCTATAAAAAAATGAAATGTAATAGAAAATCAGAAATATTTTACTCGAAAAACTTGGACAACTCCAAAACCTTTTGCCAAAACTGACGATTGTAGTGGTCCTACGAACAATGATAATATCTCCACACCAACACTTAGGGAGTCGTGACTCCCCACGATTTCCATCGTATGATTTTGAAGAAGACCTATGTGAACCCCATTGCGAGACATTATTCGAAAAATCTATTAATCTATTGATATTGAAGAAGTCGAGTAACTTACTATATTACTTGACATTTGCGATTTTCTAGAAACAACCATAAAACGAAGAGGAAGAATGAAGATTAAATTTTTGAGGAGAAATGACTAAGTTGATTGGAGGAATCATCAACCAACAACTTTATCACACAATAGATCATTCACACTTGACACCTTTTTACTTTAATTCACTAGAAATGAGGGTGTTGCATCAACAAAGATAAGTTAAGGGGCTAAAATAATTTTTTTTTTCTTTTCATACATCCCCTTTTGAAAAAAGAAATTCGAAAATACCCCACATTGAAACTAATATAACAAAATGTCTCACTTTTTTTGAAATTTTAGGAGGTCGTAGGGCGGATATGCGATCATGTAAAAGACGTTTTTTTTCCTCCTTCGAGAGGTCACATCCTGTGGATGTAACCATATAAGTGTAATTGTTTTCTTAACAAATGAAAATATATATTAAACAAATACATAAAATATGATTAAAAAAACTGTATTATATTAACAAAATCCAATAAAATAAATTAAATAGAGAAAAAAATATATCAAATTTGAATTAACTATGTCCACCTAAATGCCTAATTCCCACTTATAGGCAGTCACTGAACTCGTCTAGCTTTTTGAACGACTTGAGGTCGTTCTGGTTAATTCTCATTTTGATAATGTTCTTCGTCGTCGTTCCCAATTATTGAATGTGTATGCAACTTAAATCCTTGTTATTTTGTGCATGGACTAGAGCTACTATCACATATCTCCATTCAATTTTGATCCTCGGGGTTATACATGGAATAAAAAACAAAATAATTTTGGCTATGATCACACTTTAATTTGACTTACATCCACAAATACCACTACCACTAAAGGACATGAAAACCTACTATGAGGTCGACATGAAGTGTGAGCGTGAGAACTACGTTAAACCTATCTTATGCTATTTTTGATTATATGCATAACTCATGAGCTCTAAATTATATAGAGGCATATGATAATAAATCTTATTCACACATCAGTTATAAAGGATTTTAGTTGCATACACTCTCAATAATTGAGAACAACCTCAATTTATTCAAAGAGCTAGATAGTTTGACGACCACATATATGTGGGATTATGGATAGGAATGGGAATAGGTTAGGCTGACCGTAGGGGCCTATGGCCTGGCCTACTTATGGCCTGACCTGGCCTATTTAATAAAAAGGCTAGGCTCAGACTATTTTTAAAGCCTATTTATTTAAATAGGTCAGACTCAAACTTATAAAAAAACCTATTAGGCCTGACAGACCGGCCTATATATATTTATTATTTATTAATATTATTTTTTATTATTATATTAATAATATTATTTTCTATTTTAAATTCTATCAATTAGACAATTACTTAGTAATCATTCCATATTCAGTAGTCGTTCTATATTCGGTAGCAATGAATATGTCGTTCTATATTCGGTAGCAATTCTATATTTAGTAGTCGTTTCATATTCGGTAACCGTTCAATTTGTTTAAGAGGTAATAATGGTTGCGTTTAAAAAGGCTTACACAGGCCAGACCGAAAAAAAACCTATGATAGGCCGTAGGCCAGACTTAGGCCGAAAAAATAAATTGTAGGCCAGACTCAGGCCTTTCAAAGCCTGGTCTGGCCTATTCCCACCCCTAATTATCTGGCCTATTCTCACCCCTAATTATGGATATATAGATAAACATGATTAATTAAACTTTGTACTTAATATATTCTATTTGATTTTATTAATACAATAGTTTAATTTTTTTTTTTAATTATTTTTATGTATCAATTTGATATACTTTTCATTTGTTACAAATTTTTTACTCCTATATAGTTGCATTTCTAAGATACGAGCTCCTAGAGGGGGAAACAAAATATGTTTTATATGGTGGCATATCGGCACTACTTGAAAGTCTAAAAAATTTGGAATATTAGTTTTAAAGTGCAGTACTTAATTTTTTTTTTAAAAGGTGATATGTGAGAAAAAAATTCCTCTAAAATAATTCATATGAGAACAAAATTCCTTTAAAATAATTCAATTTAGAGTTGTAAGACTAAATTGAACTTAAAATTTAAGTTAAGAAACCGACGAGATAATCAAAACTTATAATATATTATTGTTGGTGGATGCTACACTATATCTGTTTATATTTGATCTCCTAATTAGAAATATTTAAAAATCATTTAAAATTTTAATGATCAACAATACTCTTCAAAAATATAAATTATCGATTTTTTAAAAGAATAATTCAATCCAATCGATGTGAATTTCATAAAAATAAGATAAAATGATTGTATCTTTTAACGATAAACAATAAAAATTATTAACTCATTGTTCGAAAAAATGTTATAATATTCGTTGAAATTTCATATTATTATTTTTAATCACATTAATATTTTCCATATTATTTTAAAAAAGGGAAACCCATAGAATTTGGCAATGTTTTTATTTTGACGCCAGATTTTGGCAAATTGATTTACAAATTATTGGCAAGAAAATAATAATATAAACGGTACTGTTCAACGGAAATTTCAATTTCAATTAGATCATTTTCTTCCAGCGCCACTCCGAAGTCTCCAACAGTGTAAACCGCTTCATCCTCTTCTTTTCAAATTTCCGCTTCACGCGAGAGAGAGCCTTCAAATCATTCTTCAACATCATCCTTATATTCATTCATGGCTTCTCACACTCACCATTAGTCCACGACTATCAACAACAATCTACATTCCCTTCCTCCTCTCCACATCATCATCCTCTCCCACCATGTCTCCTCATCGCAATCGCCTCAACCAGGTCCATCTCTATTTCCATTCCCACTTCCCCAAAACCCTAAACGACACCGTTTCACATTCCGTTCAATTATTTCGCACCGCAAGTTAATTCATTCTTTTATGTCGCTGCGATTCATATTTTAATTTATGTTTGTTTTTTTCAATTTACGTATGTTTTTAATTAAGTTCATGTATCTGAATTCATTTCAGCTAAGCTATTTGGGTGTAACTGAAAATAAAAGGGTGTAACTGAAAATAAAGGGTGTAACTAGCAAAATTGTATTTTTTTGCTGTTTGTTTTGTTTTTTTCACTCGCATTGGTGGATTTTTGTGTGCAACAGTTTTATGCTACCAAGAAGAGGAAAGCGCTTTCACCTGTTTCTAAGAGAATTGAGAAAGGTGCAAGGCTTGTTGTGCTTGATGGTTCTCCAAGTGCTAAAGGCTCATTGGAAACATACTTGGTTCCATCGCAGGGTGACGAGTCGGTGAGATCGGATTTGGTTAGGAGAAATTTGGCGTCTGAGATTGGTAGTTCTTTTGATAAGCAGCCTGTTGAATCAACTCAAGGTGTCCGAGATTCTCCGGATACTCGGATAAGGATTGAAAATGAAATGCTTTTGGTTGATGATCCTGTTCAGGTAAACAAGGTAAACAACTTGAGTGATTTTGGACAAGGGGGTGAAAAATCGGAGCTCAAACAATTTAAAGCTGATTTTTTGTCTCTCTATTGCAGGTACTTTACTTTGATTGAATTTAATTCATAATTTTATCTAGATGTGCAATCTTGATTATTATTATTATTGTTGTTGTTGAAATTTTAAACTGTTATTACATTCAGTGAATTGCGCTCGGGCTTTATTTCACCAATGGAGATGAGATTGAAAGGCCACCAGAGAAATGAGTCTCTGGCATTAGTTGGGGAAAATAGTAGTATACTGCAGAAGTGTAATGACACTAGTGAGCCACATTTTGTTTGTGAAAACATTTCGAGCGGCAAGCTATATGTAGACATCAAGTCTGGTGGTGTTCGAAATACCATGGAAAGTGTTCCAGGCTGCTCTGCAAAGGTTGAAACCAGTTTCATTACTAGTTTAGTTTTTAGTTAAATTCTTACAAAAAGTTATTATATATTGATGTTTTAATGCTTTGCCTTTTGAGTGGCAGGTGTCTGATGGTGGTGATACTAATGCCTTCGACACGAGCTTCAGAAAATGTAGTTATACACCTATGTCTATGAATATGGCTGAGTGCCATACACCAGGATCTTTGATTGTTAAAGCATGCGTTAAGGGGACTACTCCAAAGTCAACACGCGGAAGCTCGATGTTTTCGCCTGGAGAGGCTTTTTGGGATGAAGCAATTCAACTTGCTGATGGTTTGGCTGTTCCCATGGGTAATGATTCTTCTAAAGTTATAGAAGAAAGTAATGCGGTAGGAGATCAAGTTGAGATGAAGAACTCATGTAATTTACAAAATTACGACGGCAAGGCAAGGAAAATATTGGATCAAAGTAAAAACACAGGGTTGGCTGAGATGCACACAAAAGATTCTACGAAAGAAGCTTCCAGCCTTCCTGTTAAGCATTTTGATTTTTCGTACGAGGACAATAATATGGGTGAAAATCTGGTCAATGTTACTTGTGGGGATGGAAAGCAGTATGAGTCTACTTCTGTGGCAAGTCATACATATGAACCGACGAATGAAATGCAGGAGAAAGTTTTAGTAGATGAATTAGGCAAACGAGTGAAAAAGAATAATTTCAGTATGACATCTAATAACTTTAATTCACCCAACAATGAGGCCAGGACATCAATTAGTACACATGCTTCTCTTGAAGCCACAACTCCTTCAAGTCGTGTGTCACTTGATAATCATTTAGACCTACATATCTGGCTTCCACCTGAAATATGCAGCATATATAGAAAGAAAGGAATTTCAAAGCTTTACAATTGGCAGGTACGGATACATTTTATTGGAAGATGCTTTTTATGTCATTATACTGATTTATTGTACAGTATTTTCTATCTATATGATTGATTTATTTACTTTTGTTAGTCTTGCTTCCTATATTTTTCAACCATTTTACCTTTCTTTTTTTCGAAGTTTTGGCTTTGAGGCCTCGTTAGGCCTCTATTTGATTTTAGTTTGTGGTTTTTTTTCTTCCACTTTTTAGGTTGATTGCCTTCGGGTCAACGGTGTCCTACAAAGAAGAAATCTTGTATATTGCGCTTCTACAAGGTATTCTCTCGTTTAACCAGCAATAACCACAAACCTTCTGTCATATTTCTTTTATATTTTTGTTGATATATTGTTTAAAGAATTAGGGGAGTGGGACATGAATTTGGGGACAAGCAGGGGAGTTGGGTTTCTTCTCCAATAAAGCTGACTTGTGCATAATAAATTTCATTTTCCACTATAAGGATTTCCCTTGGAGAGAACGTTAGAGTCTTAATATTGTTACTGACCACTATATTTGTCTATGACTGTACATTCTTGAATCAACAGATGCTTTTATATTCTTGTCTCTTTTATTTCTGAAGTTCTGCTGTATGTCTTCCTTAGTGTTTTACACTTGATACGATTATCCTGCCAATTTTTACCTTTTGTCATTTTGTTTCACTTTCTGTTCTCTTTCTCTCTGTCCTTCTCTTGTCATCTTTTTGTCTTTTATTTGAGGATCACTGTATGAAATGTTTTCTTTTCCCGCAGTGCTGGAAAGAGTTTTGTTGCTGAGATTTTAATGTTGCGGAGGGTGATAACAACTGGTAAAATGGCAATACTTGTTCTTCCGTATGTATCAATTTGTGCAGAAAAGGTATTATCTTTTATCCTCTTTTCTGCTAAAAATTAGATTTTTGGTTGTCAGAGCAAGAGCCATTTATGGGCTCCAGTTTAAAATATTTGAAAAATTGAAATTTATTTTGTTTTATATATTTATTTTTATTCGTGCAGGCAGAACATCTTGAAAAGCTGCTTGAGCCACTTGGTAAACATGTTCGTAGTTATTATGGGAACCAAGGTGGTGGAACACTTCCTAAAGATACTTCTGTAGCTGTCTGCACAATAGAAAAGGCAAACTCACTAATTAATAGATTATTGGAAGAGGGCCGTCTGTCAGAATTGGGAATCATTGTGATAGATGAACTTCATATGGTATCATCAGTTCTTACTTTTGTAGTTATTGTCATCTATTTTATTCCATGCTATTTCTTTCAGCATTTTTGTATTTGGTTATTATGAAAGATAAACAAAAAAGGTATCCTATATGGTTCTCATGGCTTATTCCTCTCTACATCCATTAACAGGTTGGTGATCCACGAAGAGGTTATCTTCTAGAACTTATGTTGACAAAGCTACGTTATGCAGCAGGGGAGGGCATTTCAAAATCAAGTGATGGAGAGAGTTCAGGTGGAAGCAGTGATAAGACCGATCCTGCTCAAGGTCTGCAAATTGTTGGAATGAGTGCGACAATGCCGAACGTTGCAGCAGTTGCTGATTGGCTTCAAGTAAGAATAATTACGAGTATCGCTTATTCTATATCAGACATAAATTATTGGGCTTCCACTTTCTCTTGGCCAGCTGTCCTTTTTTGTGACTTTAGGTGGTATAATTGATAACAAACAACAACAACCAAGCCTTATCCCACTAGGTGGTATAGTTGCTTAAATTTGTTGAAATTGGATCTGAATAACTTCTACAGGAAATTGATATTTAGCCTTTATAAGACCTGAATCCTCCTAATATTTTTATGTTAGCTTAGCAGAAAAATACATACATGTTTAGCACTCAGAATTATACGTTTCATCTAAAAGAAATATAACTTTGAATATAATGATTAATTAATGAACATTAAAACTTGAAATAGAGGATTGTTGGATTTTGCAATCCTGAAAGTACTATCCATCTCATGGTTTATAGGTTTTAGAAGAAAACTTATTTGAGTGATATAAGTGATTTATTTGGGATTATGGATGAAACAAAGAAAGGAGAAGACACAGGATATTGATATATCAAGAAGTCATCATCACTTCTAATGTATCCCCAGCTTTCTTTTCTAAAGTCTTATGAGGAGGGAGTAATCTGCGAGTCTTCTTAAGTCCTTTGATGTTCTTAACTCTTAAGTATCACGTCCCCGCTATTCTGAATACATATCAGAATACTTGATCTTCTTATGCCTGACTTGATATTTTATCCACACACTTAGCTCACAGTTAACAATTTTGAAAGATGATTTAATGTTAAGAACACCAAGAGTAATATCATCAAAACAGTGGATGATGTTATTCTTAGAGTTTGCTCAGTCTTTTGACTTAATAATTGGATGAGTATGGATTATACTATCATACTGTCTTTTTGGCTTCTAAAATAACTAGAAAATGCTTTCTACAAATGTAGATGTGGAAAATCCTATATTACCTAGATGAAACAATGTATTTGCAATGTGTAAATGTTGTATTTCGACTAAATGGATAATGATTAGCAATCAACTGATCAGAATTGCCTAATGATTTTTGACAAATAGTGAAGACTGTTGTATACGGGAAGATCATTCACGAAGGAATATAAGAATATCAATTATGAATCTTGGTGTTTAGATTGCATAGACCTTCTGATATTGTATCTGATGCATGATCTTCTTTTAAAAGTCCTAGTCTGGTGTATTGTTTTGATCTATGATGCATGGTTTTCTCTAAAGCATGCCGTTCTCTTGTGAATTATCTCTTTATCATTTTGTATTTCCAACGGATGACTATTTATTGTTTGCATATTGGACAATGCCCTATTTGTAAAAATGGTTCTGTTTCTGATGATCATCTTATGTTGTTTTATAGGAAAATCTTCCGTCATTTCCTTTTATTTGTATATATAGATTTATTTCTTTTGTGCAACTGTTTTTTAGACTTTTCATTATTTGGACAGATTTTCTTTCCTTAACATTAGGATAGAAATTAATAGAATATATGTACATTAGTCCGTCTATAAACTTTTTGATGTATGTGTTTGTAAAAAAAACAATTAATATTTATTCAATTTTCGCTCTTCAAGCTCTTATAAATGTTTGTCCCAAATTGTATCAAGGCAGCACTATACCAGACAGAGTTCCGGCCAGTTCCTTTAGAAGAATATATTAAAGTTGGTAGTTCCATTTATAACAAGAGTATGGAACTTTCTAGAACTATTCGAAAAGGAGCTGACCTTGGTGGTAAAGATCCAGATCATGTTGTTGAACTATGTAACGAGGTAGGCGATTTAAGCCACAACTTCTACACCTGTAATTCTGCAAGATGGACAATTTTGAACAATTGATATTTTTCAGGTTGTTCAAGAGGGACACTCAGTTTTAATATTTTGTTCTAGCCGTAAGGGTTGCGAATCAACTGCAAGACACGTTGCAAAGTTCCTTAAAAGCTTTACTGTTGATATTAATGAGAATAATTGTGAGTTTGCTGATATTACTTCTGCTATTAACTCATTGAGAAAGTGCCCTGCTGGGTTGGACCCTGTATTAGAAGAAACTTTTCCAGCAGGTGTTGCATATCACCATGCCGGCCTTACGGTAATTTCAATCTTTTGTGTTATGGTTCCACTAACACTGTTACTAGACTTATTTTTTGGGAGTAGAAGTTCATATTTGATCACCATGGAAATGTTGGGTTTATTGTACCTACCTTCACAGCCTAACCCATTTTTTTTTTACTGTGCTAAATTTCAATAGGTTGAGGAACGAGAGATTGTTGAAACTTGTTACCGGAAAGGCCTTTTACGTGTCTTAACTGCCACATCAACATTAGCAGCCGGAGTTAATTTACCAGCTAGGAGAGTAATTTTCCGCCAACCTAGAATTGGTTGTGATTTTATTGATGGGACAAGGTACATGCAGATGGCTGGTCGTGCTGGTCGAACTGGAATCGATACAAAAGGAGAAAGTGTACGACTTTTTCTGTTATATCGTCAACTATTGTATACTATATATATGTGCTGTTTTTCTATGCTGCATGATTGTTGAGAGTTTCTATGCTTTTATTTATTACACAACCATTTTTTTTGCATCTTTTTTGTTTTGTATTCTCCCCTAGTTTTACCTTTACATGCCATGTGATTCTTTTTTCCTTTTTCTTTTTCTCTCATTTTACCTTTTTACATTGATATCATAATTTATTTGGCCATATGTATGTGGCTTTTACTGAAGTTTTTTATTTTAATTAATTTGGTTTGAGACAATTTTTTTTTTTGACTTGCACAGGTACTCATCTGCAAACCAGAAGAGCTAAAAAAAGTTAGGGGACTTTTAAATGATAGTTGTCCGCCATTACATTCTTGTTTATCAGAAGATTTAAATGGAATGACTCACGCAATTTTAGAAGTGGTTTCTGGAGGAATAGTTCAAACTGCTAATGACATTAACCGGTATGTTAGATGCACTCTTTTGAACTCCACAAAACCATTTCTGGAAGTTGTGAAATCTGCTCAAGAATCCCTAAGATGGTTGTGCCAAAGAAAATTTCTTGAATGGAATGAAGACACTAAACTCTACAGTACCACGCCTCTTGGACGTGCAGCTTTTGGCAGTTCTCTCTGTCCGGAAGAATCACTTGTAAGTGTTTCTGTCTATACTTTCATTCATTGCTATTGTTCTTTTTAATCAGCTTGGGTTTATTACCATACTGGCATTCCCTTCAGTTTGGTTTTGATTGTTCTATGAATGGTTTGAATTAATCTAAACAAAATTAGGTAGTATAATCATGTTGTGATTGGCATTAACCCGTATTGTGATTGATTTTTTAGATTGTGTTAGCTGATCTTTCAAGAGCAAGGGAAGGATTTGTTCTTGCATCTGACTTGCATTTGGTTTACTTGGTGACGCCAATCAATGTTGATGTTGAGCCAGATTGGGAATTGTACTATGAGCGTTTTGTGAAATTGTCTCCTCTTGATCAGGTGGGTTTGTGTTAAAATCAAATCCCCCCTTGGTTTTCAGCCAGCGATGTTATTTAACCTGCTTAGAGTTCACCACATGTTTCCTATCATTTATTTTAGGCTGCATGAGTACATGATATGTCAATTTTTTTTGTTAAAAACTAATTTATAAGAAATTAAAATTTTCTACAGAAAGATGTACACAACTATAAGAATCACCTATACGTAAAAAGGGTACAATTTGAATTGTCATTCCACCTCTATAGATATCTATTATTTAGTTTTTATGTTTTTAGATTTGAAATAGTAATGTAATCTTAAATATTTGTAAATATTGTTAACTGTAATAGTAATATGTTTGCAGTCCGTTGGCAATCGAGTAGGTGTGACAGAACCATTCTTGATGCGTATGGCACATGGTGGACCGATGCGTTATTCAAACAAGTCAAGAGATAGTACAAGATGGTTGCACAATAAACAGCGAAATCAACATGGGATCACCGGGGGAACTGTTAACTCTGATGATCAAACACTTCGTGTCTGTAGAAGATTCTATGTTGCTCTCATTTTATCGCTTTTAGTACAGGTACTTTTCTCTAGTATATAGACTCAAATATCTCTACTATGAATTTTTCTTAATGCATAATTTTTTATAATAAAATAGTATTTAATATAATAAAAAGAAAAGGATGATACAAAGTACTTATTGGTTAAAAGTCATAGGTCAACAACCACAAACAAGGAGAAATGTACTAACAGTAAGAGCTTTCCAATCTCTTTGCTCGTCTAACGACAGAAAATTCCAAAAAGAAGTCATATGGAGAAAATTAAAGACAAGCCATGAAAACAATTGTGTATATCACAGCACTTCAGGGGACAATGGTTCTTTCTCTGAAAACAAGAACTTGAAACTAATAAAATTCTAATTTCGTATTTTTTATGCTACATACATATCTATGTATGAGTAGAGATCAAATTACATTCGTATAAGACTTGAGGATCATTACACTATTAGTAACATCAGATATAATATGTTTTTTTTATCAATCCAACAGTAGTAATACTATAAATTCTTTTATGTTTTCCTTCAATTGTTCAGTCTCATACCAATATAGTGTCAGGATCCTTCCCGATCCTATGTGACTTCGGTTCATTCATGTGTCCTGTGGCCTAAAAGTCTGCCAAGAGCCGTGCCTTGTCTGCGCCACATCTTTTTGCATTGACTATTTCTCCCCGCCCTCATTAGCCCGAGGTGTCATAGAGTTTTCAACAGGAGGAGTCAGAGTGGTAACAGGAGGTCAGAACCATAGAGAGTCACCAGCAGAAACAGTGCTATAGGGCATCTTTTGCTAAGCCTAAGATTACTTTTGTAGGTGCTATAGGGTTCGAATATGATTGTTCGGAAGTTGCACAGTTGCAGTTCTTCAGTAGCCCACATTATGAGTGTAAAATGTAATTAGGGCCATAGGCTCATTGTTTTGTAGTATTAAGAGTTTTATTTGTAAATTATGCTTTTGTGCTCCTTCCCCTATCTCTCTTTTCTCTGTTCCATCTAATCACTAAAATATCATTAGAGGCTTAGAACTTATATAGTTTTATGAATAAATGTGATTTTATGAAGGAAACTCCTGTGGGTGAGGTTTGTGAAGCATTTAAAGTTGCTAGAGGAATGGTTCAAGCTTTGCAAGAAAACGCTGGTAGGTTTGCATCTATGGTTGCTGTGTTCTGTGAGAGGCTGGGTTGGAACGATCTTGAAGGCTTAGTCGCCAAGTTTCAAAATCGTGTATCATTTGGAGTGAGAGCAGAAGTTGTTGAGCTTACCAACATTCCTTTTGTTAAAGTAAGTAGCCTCAAGTTTCATTTCAGTTTTACACACTCCTTCAAATAACTTATGGTTTGTTGTTGTTGAAGTATTCACTCTTTTCCCCTGTTTCTGCCATTCACTTTGCAGGGCTCTCGAGCCAGAGCACTTTATAAAGCAGGTTTACGTACACCTCTTGCAATTGCTGAAGCATCAATTCCTGAAATAGTAAAAGCCCTTTTTGAATCTTCATCATGGGCCACAGAAGGTGATTTGTGAAAATTGTCTGTAGTTACTCTAACACTTTTATGCAGCAAAAAGGGTTGATATTGTGTTGTTAGTGTTTTGTTCCTTGAAACTATATATATGGTAAATACAGAACTAAAATATTGGATAACATATTTTTTATGCTACATTTTTTCGCCACTGTTTTCTTGGTGAAATATTATTAGCAGTGCATTATACTTCTAGTTTGTCCATGTGCATCCTTGGTTATTGTCTTTAATTCTTTATTTCACCGACTAAATTTGCTATGCCAATCTTTTAATTTGAACTGTAGATTTTATTTTAATTATATGATCGAAACTTGATTTCCCTTATTTGGAAGGTTCTGCACAAAGGAGCTTACAATTCAGTGTAGCAAAGAAGATAAAGAATGGTGCTCGCAAGATTGTTTTTGATAAAGCTGAAGAAGCAAGGATCGCTGCTTTCTCAGCCTTTAAGTCACTTGGATACAATGTCCCACAGTTAGCTCCACCCGTATCCACTGCTGCACGAGATTTTATCAGGAAAGAAGCTGGGAGCTCCTCTGGAAGTGACACAGCTGACACTAGTCATAGCTTTGTTGATGCAAATCATACTGATAATTCTAAGATAGTCGCTTTAGAAAAAGAAAAGGATTTGATTAAATCATCTGACAATGGTGCTCTGGCTTCTGTAGAAGGAAAATCAGACAGTGCAATGCCATGTATCTTTTCTACTGTTCCAGTTGTAGTACCTACTACAAATGAGCTCAGTACAACTTTTGGCCCTGTCAAAATTCCTGATGTTACCACCCTCTCTCTTCAGTCACAGAAACAAAATGATAAATCCAGTACACCTGGTGGGTGCCATGCTTATGGTTCAGGGGAACAAGATCATAAGGGGAATGTGGCTAGTGGTAACATGGATAGCTCCAGCCAGAAAGGGCCCATTAATGCAGTTAGTAGTCCTGGTGGGCTTGATTCATTTTTGGATCTATGGGATACAATTCCAGAGTTCTACTTTGATATCCATTACATCAAACGATTGGAATTGCACTCTGCTGCTCCTTTTGAAGTACATGGTATTGCCATCTGTTGGGAAAAATCTCCCATGTATTACATTAATCTTCCTAGGGATATTCTGCTGTCTGGCAATAGAAAAGATGACGGTTTTTCCCTGAGTGCATGCAGTAATAAGCAGAAAGTTTCATCATCTAATACTAAGCAAGATTTGATCAATGCCATGAATAGATGGAGCAGGATTAGCAAAATAATAGGTAAAAAAAATGTAAGAAAGTTCACCTGGAATTTGAAGATTCAGATTCAGGTGCTAAAAAAGCCTTCAGTTTCGGTTCAGAGATTTGGTTCGTTGGACACACTTGATAAAAATATGGACCTTGAAATTGTAGACAGTTCTTATGTATTGTTGCCCCCAATCCATGTTAAATCTGCAATTGACATGTGCATTGTGGCTTGGATTCTTTGGCCTGATGAAGAGAGTAACTCTAGTCCAAACCTGGATAAGGTAACTGTCAAGAATTAGAGTAAAATCATATTTATTGAATTGAATTATGTTGGCAATACATCATATATATATATATATATATATATAACTAAATCCTATTAGTACTCATATATAACTAAATCTCTATTAGTACTCATATATAACTAAATCCCTACTAATACTCCTATTCAACTGAATCCCTATACTTGTGGGATATTAAACAGAAACAGATTTTGACACTTACTTCATACTCAGAACATATTCACATTTTTGATGTCAATATGTGATGATTTGATAATTGAGTGTACTAGTATTAACAATCACATTTGGTAACGCAGGAGGTAAAGAAAAGATTATCCCCCGAGGATGCAGCAGCAGCTAATCAGTGTGGCAGGTGGAGGAATCAGATGCGAAAAGCTGCTCATAATGGTTGCTGCCGTCGGGTTGCTCAAACACGGGCATTATGTTCTGTTCTCTGGAAATTGCTTGTTTCTGAGGAACTTGTAGAAGTGCTTATGGGAATAGAAATTCCATTGGTAAGAATCTGTGAAGCTTCAGTAGACTTAAAGAAGTGTCATGTCATGTCTGAAGTTATTTAAAACCCTCTTAAGCTTCAGTACCTGTCAATACATGTCAAAATAAGTTATAAATTCTAATATCGAATATTTATAATACAAAACGAGTATCGAAGAATTTTTGGATTCACTTATAAACTGAAGATATCTTAAACATTCATTTGACAAAACTTGGTCTTTTTGTGTGAATTTTATATTTAAGGTTTCTAAAGCCTGCATCAAGTGCAAAACCCAAAATAGGTTATGTTAGATGTAAAGACTTATATGGCTTTCATCTAACTACTTTAACACATGTTGTTAGGTGAATATTCTTGCTGACATGGAGCTTTCGGGAATTGGTGTTGATTTGGAGAGATGTATCCATGCTCGGAAGTTGTTGGTGAAAAGGCTGAAGCAACTTGAGAAGGAAGCTTATAAACTGGCTGGAATGACATTTTCATTGAATATGCCAGCAGATATTGCAAAGGTCCTGTACGAACACTTGAAGCTGCCCATACCTGATGGGAAAAATAAGGGGAAACATCATCCGAGTACTGACAAACACTGTTTGGATGCACTAAGGTATTGAGGAAGTTTCCTTTTCCCTTTTGTTGATCTTCAATCCATATTAACTAGAATCTTATAATTTTTTTTATGCTTTGCCGTTTCCTTAGGTATTTTAGAAAAGAGTAAATTACACCATCCTCCAATCCTATTGTCGATAACCTCAGACCAATCAATTGAATATGGATTAATATGGAATCGATCGAACACTACTTGAAAATGGCTACCACTTCTAAGGGATAAATATGTATTACATTGTAATACATTTTAACATAGGTTTTTTAACATCGGTGAATGTGTTAGGATATATAATAATAGATACTAGAGTAGTTAAAGTAGTTGATTGTTGTGATAGTTAGTTTTATAGGGTATTAGTTGTTTTCCTTTTTTATAGGGATGTTAGTTGTTTTCCTGTTTTATAGGGCTGTTGCTGATTTGGTCATTTCCCCTCTTATCCCAAGTGTACAGAGAACCTGTAAATAAAGGTTCTCTCCCTTTAGAAAGGATCTTTAGCAAAACCTAGTTTTTAACTGGTATTCCGGCTGTGAGGAGTATATTCACTCTTGTGTATCTTTTCTTTTACTATCAAAAAAATTACAGGAACAATTAATGCTCTTTTGCTATTGAGTTATTTCAAAAGGACTATAAAGCATTGGAAAATGCGGGTCGGATATCGGGGATCTCAATAATACCTATCCTCAAGAGTGAATTTACTAGACCATTTATGATTGAGAAACATTTTAGATACAGAAACTTCTGCATATCTCTTCCTTCTCTTTCATGTAGTAATAGGCGTTCTTCATTTAAACAACCAGAAATTACAGTCTAGTGTTTGACATTCAAATGCAAAAAATCTTTAAGAAGCATTTTGACCAGTTTTCATATCCTCAAGAAAATTACTTGCAGACAAAAATCAGCTCTCGAATATGATTATTAAGTATAATATCATTCAAACTGTTGACCACAGAAAATATTAAAAGAGAGCAACAAAAAAAAACATGATGGACAAGTTTGGTGCCTCGCTGTCTCTAAGTTGATTACTACATTGAGCCTTCTCTAATTTTCCCGAACAATTCATTATTGATTATACCTGTAGAAAGATAATTAATTTCCTTTTCAATATTTATATTATATCTTAGAATAGCTGCAATGTTGATATATTGGATCAGATAGTGTATATTTACTAAGATGGATGTTGCACAAGTTTTTATTATACAATGTTAAAGTTTTACGATTAGTAGGTCTACGTATTAATATTATACAATATTCTTTATTTGCAAACATGTGTTCTGGGATGTTTGGATAATTGACTGTTTTTTCAGGCACGAACATCCCATTGTTCCAATCATCAAGGAGCACCGAACATTGGCAAAGCTGCTGAATTCTACACTAGGATCAATTTGTTCTTTGGCTAGGCTATCTGTTAGCACACAAAAGTACACATTACATGGTCGTTGGCTCCAAACATCCACCGCAACTGGTCGACTTTCAATGGAGGAACCTAATCTTCAGGTTTGGGTTAACTCAATTTCTATCAGGGTTATCTTATCACATGTTTTATTTTTCTCTTAGCTAACCTTCTAAATCTAATGTCATGTACTATCTTGTTGGGAAACGCAGTGTGTTGAGCACGCAGTGGACTTCAAAATGAAAGGAGACAAAAATGAAGGCGATTCTGATGAGAGTTGTAGAATCAATGCTCGTGATTTCTTTGTTCCTACTCAGGTGACTTAGGCCTTTAACTCTGGTTTTTTAATTATTTGATGGTTGCTATTATTTTAGAGCTGTTTTCTTGATGTCATGCCAACCAAATGCGTATTGGTGCATATCCTTGAAACGAAATTTAACTTCAGGTTGAATTATATTGTAATCCCAACTGTTTCATCGGATTTTCATCCATTAAATCCTGACAGTTAAACATTTTTTAATAGAGTCTTATACTTTTTAATCTCCAATGATTGTTAACTTCTATCAATTTATATGATCATTTCTTCAAATTCAAATGAAGAATAAGGACTAATTCAACTATGTTGTCTTCCAAAAAGTTATTGCAGCTCATGTTTATCTAAGTTTTCAAATAGGTCTATTTAATCTATAAAAAGTTGATAATATATTAATCAGAGGGCTCATTTTTTTTTTTAAAATATAAGCATTATGTTAGAAGGTATGAAAATATCTTATATCTAAATATTATCTTAGAGCACTATAGTTTGTTTCATATTTTATAGTTATTAATCATGATTTATTTCCTTATTTAATTTTGATTGGTGTCTTGTATTAGTATAAATTAGGTTTAGTGCTTAGTCTTTTGTATCATCAAATAATCATCAATAATAACCTGATACATTCTCTCCACAAACCAACAACTTGACACCTGTCACACATGATAACAAAAATATCCCTGGATTTTACTTTCACCTCCTAATGTAAACCTACTCTAGATTCTTGAATTTGTCATTCAGAGGCTCTGTTATCTTCTTTTTCTTTTTGATTTTTTTTTGGGCTTATGTGTTGTATTTGCTTACTTGTGCTGTATTCTTATTTATCTTTTTTGACTGCAGGATAATTGGTTACTGTTAACAGCAGATTATTCTCAGATAGAATTGAGGTTGATGGCACATTTCTCTAAAGATTCTTCTCTTATTGAACTTCTTAGTAAGCCGGATGGAGATGTCTTCACAATGATAGCAGCAAGATGGATTGGGTGTCCCGAGGTTTCTGTGGGTTCTCAGCAGAGAGAGCATACAAAAAAGATGGTGTACGGCATTCTTTATGGCATGGGACCAAATAGCCTTGCTGAACAATTGGATTGCACTTCTGATGAAGCTGCTGAAAAGATTGGTAACTTCAAAAGCACTTTTCCTGGTGTTGCTTCTTGGCTTCATGAAGCAGTTGCATTTTGTCGTAGTAAAGGGTGAGGAGACCTTGTGCCAATTTTGCATATCCTAACTCATATTCCTTTAGCAATGATACAATGATGAAGATTAAGCATTGGTCACTCTTTGTTTTGAACAATAATTTATCTTTTTCAAAAGCACTTTTCCTGGTGTTGCTTCTTGGCTTCACGAAGCAGTTGCATTTTTTCCTAGTAAAGGGTGAGGAGACCTTTTGCCAATTTTGCTCATCCTAACTCATATTCCTTTAGCAATGATGAAGAATATCTAAGCATTGGACACTCTTTGTTTTGAACAAGTATTTGTCTTTTTCTTTGACGAGTTGATTGTTTTACTGGTACTTTAAATATTTGTCTCTGTTGTAAATGACACCGCTTTTTTCTTGGGACCTCTATATCTAATGATGTAGAAAACTATGCTTATGAATACATTCTTGCTAAACTTGATTTACTTGTGGGCTTTAGTTTTGGTCTTTTGGATTACGTAGTTTACGTCAATGTATACATGTTCCAGATATGTGGAGACTCTCAAAGGAAGAAAACGATTTTTGTCAAAAATAAAATTTGGCAGCAGTTCAGAAAAATCAAGAGCTCAGAGGCAAGCTGTCAATTCCATTTGTCAGGTGTAATATATTTGCTCTTTCTCTTCCAGATCGGGATACGTTTCCTTCAGAGCTATCAGTACTCATTTATAATGTTGTTTCCTTTCCCTCTCCCTCCCAGGGATCTGCTGCCGACATAATTAAAATTGCAATGATTAAAATTTACTCTGAAATAGTTACTGGAGTTGATAGCCCGGATTCAAGTTCTTCAGTCCCAACCAAGTTCCACATGCTTAGAGATCGTTGCCGGATTCTGTTACAGGTTAATAATTTTAGAGGATTTGTATTCTCTAATTACTTTTTGTTTGTTTCTTTGTTTTAATCATTTCAGTGAATGTTAACTAGGTACATGATGAATTAGTGCTTGAAGTCGACCCCTCTGTAATAAAGGAAGCTGCACTACTGTTGCAGACCGGCATGGAGAATGCAGTCTCACTTCTTGGTATGTATTCCTTAAACAAAGTATTATTGAGAATTTCTTTCTGGTTGAAAATGTAGGTTGTGTAAAGTAATTGAGGTTCTGACTGTATGGTCAAATCACGTATTCATTGTTTACATGTATGCGTCTGCAGTTCCTCTGAATGTCAAAATAAAGGTTGGAAGAACATGGGGATCTTTGGAATCATTTTCACCAGATAAATTCAAGGTTGACACTCCCATAGCTGAATCCTGAAGCACCCAGACTATCTTTGTTCATGACAGTGTAAAAAGATATTTGCTGATGTTGGGTGGTGCATTCACCATAATTGATAGAGAATTGAATCTTGGAAGGCAGTGGAAATATTAAGTGGGCCCGGAAGACTCAATCATGATGATGAGGCATGTGGTTTATAATAACTGAGTCATCGTTAAGTAAAAAGCGAAGCAAGTTTCAATGCTAGCAAGGTGCATTACTGCTATCATCTACCATTCCTACATCATTTTTTATATACAGTTTTTCTGATGCAATTTGATATATAGGATAGGAAAACCAAAATTTTGTTGGGATTTGGTGTATATATTTGTTCGAGCAATTGACTTGTAAGGCTGTGTTGGAAAGAAAAATGACGTATGTGGTCATGTCTTCCTATAATGTAAATAACAAATTAAGTTTCCATTTAAATTAATTTATTCAAATTATTTCATAATTTTCTACGGAATCTCCTAATGTAACAAAACAAATGGAAAAAAATGGAGGAAAAGGTTTATTTTTTTTACTTGATCTGTTAGTGAGTTGTTTTGGAATTTTATTGTAGATCGTTCGTGGTTCAAAATTTTGTTTAATTTGTTAAGTATAGTAAAAAATTAAGTGGGGGATATGTAAGTGGGAAGATTCGTAGACCTTACATCTAAAGTTGTTAGTTAAGATATAAAATTTATTGTTCTTGTTTCAATCAAAGAAAAAAGTAAAGTTAAACTGAAATGCCATCAGAAACATTTGAAGGTAGGTTGGTCATTTTACAAGTAATTAATCCATAGGAACAAGAGTTTCTGAATCTGCGAAGGGCATACTGGCTTCTTGAGATGAGATTGTTTCCAATAAAATAAAATAAGCTTCACTATAGTGAAGAAGTGAAATAGTACACTATGTAACACATCATAACAAATATAGCATACATAAAACTGAAAAATAAAAATATATAGCACACTTGTAATAATACATCATAGCAAATAAGCATACCTATAACCGAAAGTAAAAAAAAGTGGGAGATCAATACTTGAATCAGTTTCATAGCTTATTTTATGCTATTAAAACTGCATAACTTTTCTTGGATGTCACCAATGGGATTTGTTTATTTTTACTTGGTAATCCAGACAACATGATCTTCAGGTAGGATGTGAGTTTGAGTGGCTATCCTCTCGATCAAGGTTGGCCAAATCGAGAGTTTAAGCAAACTCGTTTTGCTTATGCTAAATCGACTTGTAAACTCACCATATTGAGAGTGTTGACATATAGCAATCAGATCTGATATGATTGTGTTTATTAGTTAGTTGATTTTCTATTTAAGTTTATTTGTATTTTGGAAAAGAATCAAATCACTCTAATTTGATTTATTTCCTAATTTATTTTTCCTTTATTCTCTGCATTCATTAGATTGCTGGCAGCATTGTATATGTTGAATAAGAGAAAATGAGAGAGACATATGGTGAAACCGTGTGTCTGGACTACACAACGGAGTCCGTTTTATATAGGCTCAAGACAATAAATACAGAAATAAATATGAGAGATATTATCCCTATTTACATGATATGTAATAAATATAAATATATTTTCAATACTCCCCCTCAAGCTGGAGCATATAAATCATATGCACCAAACTTGTTACATATATAACTGATTCGAGGACCTCTCAGGGACTTAGTGAATACATCTGCCAATTGATCATTGGAATTAACAAAGCTAGTGGTGATGTTGCCTGATTCGATCTTCCCTCTTACAAAGTGACAATCTATCTCAATATGTTTGGTCCTCTCATGAAAAACCGGATTAGAGGCAATGTGCAATGCTGCTTGATTATCACATATTAATGTCATTTGTGTTGCCTCTTCAAATTGAAGCTCTTTGAGTAACTGTTTCAACCAAATAAGCTCACAGGTCACTAACGCCATAGCCCTTTATTCAGCTTCAACGCTAGATCTTGCAACTACACTTTGTTTCTTACTCTTCCAAGATATTAAGTTTCCTCCAACAAGTACACAATACCCAGAAGTGGATTGCCTATCAATGGGTGAGCCTGCCCAATCGGCATCTGAATAACCAACTATCTGAGTATGACCTATATTTTCATAAATTAGACCTTTTCCTGGAGCACCTTTAATGTATTTCAAGATTCGTATTACAGCATCCCAGTGTTCTTGACAAGGAGAGTTTAAGAATTGGCTTACTACACTGACTGCAAAAGAAATGTCTGGACGGATGACTGTGAGGTAGTTTAATTTACCAACCAATCTTCTATATCTCCCTGAATCTAAAAATGGCTCCCCATGATTAGGTAGAAGTTTGACATTTGGATCCATAGGAGTGTCAACCGGCTTGGCATTCAACAAACCTGTCTCTTCAAGAATATCCATGGCATACTTTCTTTGTGAAATTACTACGCCATCCTTAGATTGGGCTACCTCAATACCCAAGAAGTAGCGGAGCTTTCCAAGATCTTTAGTTTGAAATTGATGAGATAAATGTTGTTTCAACTGGAGTATGCCCTGTTGATCACTACCAGTTATGACAATATCATCTACATAGACAATCAAGTAAATGCACCCTTGGGTTGAGTGGTGATAGAAAAGAGAATGATCAGCTTCAATTCGAATCATGCCAAATTGTTGCACTACTTTGCTAAATCTACCAAACCAAGCTCGAGGAGACTGTTTAAGACCATAGACAGACCTCCGAAGTCGACAAACCATGGTAGAGGACTCCCCCTGAGCAACAAACCCAGGTGGTTAGATATACACTTCTTCTTCAAGGTCACCATGCAAAAAAGCATTTGTAATGTCAAGTTGATGTAGAGACCAATGTCTGATGGCTGCAATAGAGATGAGTAGTCTGACAGAGGCCATCTTAGCTACAGGAGAGAAAGTATCACTGTAATCGAGGCCAAAAATTTGAGTGTACCCTTTTGCCACCAAACGAGCTTTAAAACGATCAATCTTACCATCAAGACCAATTTTCACAGTATAAAGCCAACGACATCCTACTAAAGACTTTCCATACGGTAAAGGAACCAATTCCCATGTACCACTACTCTGAAGTGCACACATCTCGTCAATCATTGATTGTCTCCACTCTGGGTGAGATAAAGCTTCACCTGGAGATTTAGGAATAGAAACAAAAGACAGAGAAGACAAACAAGTATAATGCAAAGGAGAAAGACGATGGTAACTCAAGCTAATGTAATGAGGGGATGGGTTACAAGTAGGACGTATACCTTTACGAATAGCAATAGGAATATCAAGGGTCGGATCTGATAAAGAAGGAAGTGGCGGTGAAGTAGCGTTTGGAATGACCTCGGTATCAAGAACAGGTGTCGGGACATGTACAACCAATGGTGGTTGACGACGACGGTATGTCTGAAGAGGTTGTATAGTTGGAGGATCAACAAGAGGAGTCTCAAATTGGACAATGGGAGGGGCCACCGGAGGTGTCTCAGGTGGGGTATACATAATAGGCTCTAGTGGTAAAAGAGAAGGTGACATAGTCTTTGGTAGGTCCAGAGGAATAGTTGCAGACAAAGGATCAGGAAGCGACTCATAGTATGTAACAGACTCAAAAAACGTGACATCAGCCGATATGAGATATCGTCGAAGATTAGGAGAATAACAACGATAACCTTTTTGGGACCGATGATAACCAAGAAAGACACATTTTAGTGATCGAGCTGAAAGTTTATCAAGACCAGGAGTGAGATTGTGGACAAAACATGTAGATCCGAAGACCCGAGGAGGAAGTGAGTGAAGAGGGGTACCAGGGAAGAGGATCGAGTGAGGGACTTTGTTATCTAGAACAGACGAAGGCATGCGATTTATAAGATAGCACGCCGTTAGAACAACATCACCCCAAAAGCGAGATGGTACATTACCATGAAGAAGGAGAGTACGAGTGGTTTCAATTAGGTGCCGATTTTTGCGTTCGGCTACCCCATTTTGTTGAGGTGTATGAGCACAAGATGTTTGATGAAGAATGCCGTTAGAGGTCATAAAATTTTGAAATTGATGGGACAAATATTCGCGGGCATTATCACTGCGCAAAGTGCGAATGGATACACCAAATTGAGTTTTAATTTCCTTATAAAATTGTTCAAAAATAGAAAATAATTCAGACCTATTTTCATTAAAAATAACCATGTACAACGGGAAAAATCATCGATAAAGGTAACAAAATATCTAGACTCAAGTGTGGAAATAGTACGAGAGGGACGCCAAACATCTGAGTGAACTAAAGCAAACGGGGAGGAAGCTCGTTTATTAGCTCGATCAGTGAAATGACTACGAGTGTGTTTCCCTAACTGACACGACTCACAATTTAAGCTAGATAATTTGGTTAGGTTAGGTACTAATTGTTGAAGTTTGGGAAGACTCGGATGACCTAACTGAGCATGTATAGTAAGAGGAGAATATGTGGTAGGGCATGCTGTTGATGGGTTTGAGAGATAATAAAGACCATTAGACTCACATCCGACACCAATTTGTCGTCCTGATATTCGATCTTGCAAGGTAACATTGCAATTAGTAAACGTGACAACACAGTCATGAGAACGAGTCAATCGACCGATAGAAATTAAATTAAATGGACAGCCAGGCACATAAAGGACAGATTTAACTAATAGAGTAGGGAGGATTTGGACAGTGCCAATCCCTTGAGACTGTGTTTGGGAACCATTGGCTGCGACTATCTTAGGTAAATAACCAGATGTTGTGAGAGAGGAGAAAAGAGTCTTATTACTAGTAATGTGATCAGATGCACCAGAATTGAGAATCCATGGGCTATGAGAAGGTGAGATGCAAACCAGTGAATTACCACTTTGTGTGGCCGAAACAGCGGAACTCGAGTTCTGGCAATACTCTGCCCACCGAAGAAAATCTTCATAAGTAGCCATAATCAATAAGCAATTACTTAAAACCAACAGCGAAACAGGAAGAGGTTTTTTTTTTTTTAGTGTCGACGCGATGAACAGTGGACTGATTTTCTGAAAAAATGAACGAAAAGCGACAAAGAAAGGGTAAACCGGAATTGAGACACGATTTTACCGAAAAAAAAAATCTCACCGAAGGACAGTGGGTCCCGGGTAATCACGGTATAGGGTTGTCTCTCTTAATATGCTCAGATACCATGTTGAATAAGAGAAAATGAGAGAGACATATGGTGAAACCGTGTGTCTGAACTACATAACGGAGTCCGTTTTATATAGGCTCAAGACAATAAATACAGAAATAAATATGAGAGATATTATCCCTATTTACATGATATGTAATAAATATAAATATATTTTCAATAGTATATATATATATATATATATATATATATATATATATATATATATATATATATATATATATATATATATATATATATATATATATATATATATATGTTTGTACTGTTTCGGCTTCAATAATATTTTCCTTCCGTCTCTTGTTTTAACCTAGCTGCACCCTAAAACACATGGTATCAGAGCTTCAGCTGAAGCTCTGATCCTGTGGCAGCTCACCATGTCCTCACATGATTACTCAGAAACTTTTGCTTTTGTTGCAAAACTTAAAACCATTAGAGTTCTTTTATCTTTAGCTGTTAACTTGGATTGGCCATTACAGTAGCTAGATGTAAAAAATGTGTAAATGGAGATTTAGAGGAGGAAGCCTATATGGATTCAACCTTGGGGTTTGAATTTAAATTCAACCAAAAGGTCTGCAAGCTTCAGAAGTCTCTTTATGGCTTGAAACAGTCACCTCGAGCGTGGTTTGAAAGATTCACCCAATTTGTTAAGAAGCAGGGATATTCTCAGTGTCAAAATGATCACACCATGTTTGTGAAACATTCTTCTGAAGGTAAAATGACTATATTGATCGTTTATGTAGATTATATTGTTCTCCCTCGGGATGACTCCAGTGAATAAAAAATTTGAAGGCATCTCTTGCTGTTGAGTTTGAAATTAAAGATCTTGGGTCTTTAAAATATTTTTTGGGAATGAAAGTTGCAAGATCAAAGAAAGAGATTGTTGTAGCACAACATAAATATATTTTAGATCTTTTAAAAGAAACCGAGATGATGGGTTGTAGACCAACAAATACTCCAATAGATCTTAATAAGAAAATTGGTAGCGATAGCAGTGGTGATCCAGTGGATACATCTCGATATCAAAGATTAGTAGGAAGACTATTTTATCTGTCTCATACTCGTTAAGATATAGCCTTTGTTGTTAGCTTAGTGAGTCAGCTTATGCACTCACCTCACGACGAACATTTAGAGGTTGTTTACCATATTCTAAGGCATCTCAAAAGTTCCCCCAGAAGGGGATTGTTTTTCCAAAAAACTAATCAACAAGGCATTGAGGTATTTATTGACACAGATTGGGCAGGGTCCATCACGAATAGAAAGTCAACATCTGGTTACTACACATTTGTTTGAGGAAATTTAGTTACTTGGAGGAGCAAGAAACGAAATGTAGTAGTTAGAAGCAATGTTAAGGCAGAATATAAGGCAATAGCTCAAGGTGTTTATGAAATCCTATAGCTTCAAAGAATCTTAGAAGAGCTAAACTTCCTATAACTTTTCCAATGAAGTTGTATTGCAACAACAAGACAACAATTAGTATTTCTCAAAATCCTGTTCAACATGACCTAACCATGTTGAAATTGATAGACATTTTATAAAAGAGAAAGTAGATGCAGGTCTGATTTGCATGCCTTTTGTCCTTACTTCACAACAAGTTGCTGATATCTTTACCAAAGGTCTGTTCATATCCAGTTTTGAATTTCTTGTAGACAAGGTGGGCATGCTAGACATATATGCACCAACTTGAGGAGGGGTGTTGACATATACCAATCAAATCTGATATGATTGTGTGTGTTTATTATTTGATTTTCTATTTAAGTTTATTTGTATTTTGGAAAAGAATCAAATCACTCTGATTTGATTTATTTTTCCTTTATTCTCTGCATTCATTGGATAGCTGACATCATTGTATATATATATATATATGTTTTTGTACTGTTTCAGTTTCTATAATAATAAGAAGTTTTCCATTCCTCTCTTGTTTTAACCTAACCGCACCCTAAAACACAAAGAGATTTCATCAAATTAAAGCAACTGAGGCAAATCACACTATTGCATATTGTATTCCATTTAGAACAGACACAGTGCTGCTATATGTACATATAATAAGCACACAAGATTTTTTCCACATATTTTTCTATAAGAAAATTTTATTAAAAAAAAGTTCAAGAGAAACTCCTACCCGTTACATCAAGTCTTACAAACCATACAACATGTTGTCCATATAATAATACATCATGGACATACACAAACTTATAACCATATAACATAATTAAACATTGTTTATATTAGCTAGGATACACTAAATAACTTAACTTATAACACAAGTATTATAATTTAAAGTTTTGAAGTGGCTACTATATAGTAGCTATTATTCAAGGATACAACTATGGATGAAATTGTTGTTTTTACTTGGAAACCCAAACAACATGATCCTGTGGGATGAAATGGCAAACAGGAACAGTTCCAGGTTGAACTTTGAGTACTTGAAAAGCCAAATGTTTTGGATTCCATTGTGATGTATCCGTGTGACACACAGCAACAGCTTTAACTCTGCTTCCATCAACACCTTCCAAAGGCACAGAGTAAACCTTAGTTGAATCTGTTTTGTGACAGTAAAAAACTGCATAAGGGTAATTCTCTTTGTGGCACACAACAGCTTTGTTCTTCTCTCCCAATTTCTTAACTCCTTGTGTTATTCTATATTGTTGTAAATCACTTTCTTTGTTCACTTCTGTTGAAACAGCTTCAACATTGTTACCAAGTTTAGAAGTAGTGAAATCAACCATTGATTCCAATGATGTTACACAAAGCTTTTCCTCTCCTTTAATACCGGTTTCTTCGCATTCATTGATTGTGTTCTTCACAATTTCAGATTCCTCTGATCCTTCTTTGATGGAATATTGGTTAAGGATGGTTTCAATTTTGTTTGACGAAAATGGTATGGAATTAGCAACATCTCTAGGCAAAAATTTTGCTTCATTGTCTGAGGTTTTTGTGAATTGCATGTTCAATTTTGTTCCTTGATGCAAATCCTTTTCCAAGAAAAACAAGGCTGCATTTGGATTATCATGTAATTGTGTTTCACTTGCAGCATAATTATAATCAAAGGGTGACTTTCCAACTGCAACATGTACCGGTTTTCCTTTTCCTTTTGTGTGTACATTTACACCACCTTTTCCAACATTCACTGTTGTTCCACCAGGTTTTCTACCTTTACCTGCATTTACATGAACACCACCTTTTCCTACATTAACTGCTGTGCCTCCTGGCTTTTTTTTTCCAGCATTAACATGAACTCCACCCTTTCCTACATTAACCGAGGTGCCTGCTGGTTTTGTTTTTCCTGCATCAACATTGACACCACCTTTTCCTACATTAACTGAGGTGCTTTTGTCTTCTGTCCAATCTGCACATTCATATAGTTTGTGTTAGTTGATCATCATAGGCCAAATCATATTGTATCGTTCTATATTAATAGGGGCAGAAGTAGGTGGCCGATGGACAAAGACTTACTATTTAACCTACATCATGTCCAAATCTGGCCAATTTTATTTTAAAATATACAATACCAAAACTTTTTAGAATTTTATTTAACTAAAAAACTCAGATTACATACCACTAAAAAAAGTCTTTTAGGTCTACCAAATCAGTCTTCTTAACTTAATAAAGTAATTAGTTTTTATTACCATTATTAATATTTATACTAAATTTTGTACTTTGTACTAAATCATAATTTTATTAACATTTTATGTAATTTAAACATACCGAGTTACATCAATTTTTGATATATTTAAATGCATTAGTATAAAATAAAATTTAAATAGAATATCATCTAAAGTTAAACTTAAATAGAATATCATCTAAAGATAAACTTAAATTATTTAAAAGATCATGTTAAATGTTAAAATAGAATTTAATTTCATTGACTTATCATCTTATTAGTTATTTACAAGAGCCTACACCGGTTATTGCATGAGTGGTGTAGATTTTGAGAAAAAAAGTTGTGAAGTAGACTATTAAATAAGTTTTAAGGCCTTGTCAAGCTTTCAAAAATGCCATGGTAGACCTTAAAAATGGACCTATGGCAAGTATAGATCTGATTCAAGCATAACATCGACTTTGAAAAGTATAATCTATTCGCACCTCTAAGTATAATATGCCAAATTAAATTGTGTAAATATTTTAGATTTTGTTTAGATAAACAGCTTAATTAAATACTAATAACATAAATCTATATTATAAAAGTGCTTATATATAAGTAATTTATATAATAAAAGATAAAAGTAAAGTCAAATTATTAATATTTTCTTAGGCAACTTTCTATTTAGCTTAAGGGCATATAATAAGATTATTATATAAGGTGTCCCAAAAGGATGAAATATGTACTAACCATAGTGAAGGAGATCTGTGATGGATTTTGGCATTTGAGTTGTGGGAAGTTTGGACTTCCAGTACAATTCAGGGGGTAAGGCAGCATGGGTTGCTACCAGTGCAAGCTGCAAAATAACATATTTCATATGTTGATATTTATGAAATGAAATAATAAAAATATTTTAATAAAATAATAATAATAATAATAATAATAATAATAATAATAATAATAATAATAATAATAATAATAATAATAATAATAATAATAATAATAATAATAATAATAATTAAGAAGAAACTATAGGAATAACATTAGGCACATGGTAGAATATAAGTTTGGAAATTGATGCTTACATTGAGTGATATAAAGATGGATAGATAAGGAAACTCCATAGTGGAAATTAAAAAGAAACTCCAACTAAATGGTAAGTGAAAATAATTTAGCGAACTATAGGAACTGAAAGCAAGATAAAATGAAGATCCCTAAGTGGCCTCACACATCATTTATATAGATAGCACAAATAAATTTTAATTATTTAATTATTAGGAACTGGGGGAATGAATTCTAGATATAGTCGGCTGTGTGCTTGAATTCCAACTGACTACCAAATTTGAGATACTTTTAATGACTTCAACTGTCCCTAGCATACCCACATTAATTGCCATTAGAATGTGGCCACTTGGTGCTTGGTGAAAGAGTGAACAATTAACAAGAAAAATAGACATATACCTGTACTACTATCATATATTCATGAGTAACGACTTTAATATTATATATTTAAGGATTAAATGAAATGAATTTCATAAATAAATTTTCTGTGTTAATTTATAGTTTATATATGAGGCACTATGTTTGAATATATAATTTATAATTTTTTATATATTTTTTTCATTTATAATTTTATTATTTTCTTTTTATTCTCATGTAAAATGTAATATCTTATCTTCTTCACGCATTATGAGATTCTCTGTCAAATAACATAAAATTGACAAAGCATGCATTGCCATTTTTTTATACATTTAATAAATATATTAAAATTAAATAATTGTATACTTTTTTATTAAAAAAATAATTATATACTTTTATATCATTTTACAATTACAAAAGTTAAATTTACTAAAGACTTTTATTTTAATCAATTAATTTTTTAACTATAAATTATCAACTAATTTTTCAATTATCAATTA
>JBBPBR010000005.1:50579055-50592204 GCA_037974775.1 Cicer pinnatifidum | reverse complement strand
TATCTACAAAAATATGAAACAACACTCATTTAAAATGAATGCATATTAAATTTGTTTTTCTTTTTGATACAACTGTCATCGATAAATAAAATTTTATTTTACACAAATTTAAAAAATTACACGATAAATCAAATTATTTTTTACTATAATAAATTACATTTATTAATAAATTTATTAACTTTTGTATTTTTCCGGGCATTGTTAAACATATATAAAACTATTATTGATGTTATATATAATATTTATTAAAATTATATATTTTATTTATCACTACAATTTTATATCGTTAAATATTTCATAGAATAAAAATGTGAATAGATTCAATTGTAAAAATTATATTATTCAGGCTGATATTTGAAACATTTTTGTTTCAAATAACGCTTAATTATATTTAGATTACAGTATTTACTAAGATTTTATTTGTTTCATGTTTATTAAATGATAGAGAGATTTTATTTTTTGTCTGTAGAAAAAATAATAAATAAATTTACATAAAATTAAGAGTGTTCACAGGCTGGATTGGAATGATTTTGACCAAATCCGATAGCTGACTCGATAAATTTTATTCGGATTGGGTTGAATTTTTAACTTGTGATTTTTACCTCAAACCTGAATCAATCCAACTTGATTAAGAGCGAGTTGTGTTCACGGATCATAGAGATTTTTATTTTTATTTTTTAAAATTTAATTAAATTTAATTGTTTAAACATCTTAAAAATCATAAAATTATATTATAATATATCATTTAATATTTAAAATACATCAATAAACACAATAAAACACTTAAATTAATTAAATTAATAATAAATCCTTAAATAAAATTCAATAACTAAATTATAAATATACATCAATAATAAGAAGAAAAAAATAAAAATGTGTATATCCTGTCAATGAATTAGATTTGTAGGTCCACAAGTTTAAAATGTCAAATTCGCTACCCAAACAAACATTATTGAGTTTAAATCGGTTGATTCGAGTTATACTGAATTTGAATAAGTTGGGTCAAAATACGAGTTGAGTTGGTTTAGGTGATCGGATTTAAGGAATAACCATACTCATAATCACTCCTATATACAATTGCGAAATTCCGTATTCGAACTTAAATCATGGTACGCAATCTAATTATATTGATATATTTTCAATTAAGTTAAATTTTACGTATGTGTTTTTTTAATTTTAACTCGAACATTTTCTTACAATCTTTTTATAAAATGTTTACATTTATATGACATAAAAAATAAGAAAAAACAAGTATCCATGTTTGATGGGTTTGATTGAAACTCCTTTTTGCACTAATGTACTCGTCTTTTTGCTTTTTAAAAGAAAATATAATAAAAGTTGCAAAAATAATAAATGGAGGCTAAAATTAAAAAACATATATCCTTTTATATACAAGTATAAATATTTGACATATTTGATTTTATAATTAAAGAAATAAGGACTAATAAATAAAATAATTAATATAAAAAGTAAAATTGGAACAAATGTGTGTATATAATTTATCAAATGATAATTTTTATTGTGATTGTATTGTGATGTTTACAAGTTATTACTACTTTTGATTACCTTTCTAGCACAAAATGGTATACATAACTTAGTTTGGTGGTTGCTTTTAGTTAAAAGAACATCAAAAAAATCAATGGCATATTCCAGTACCGTATAAAAATACATCATTTATAACCTTTGATGTAACCGAAAGTGAGAGAGGGAGACAAAAATAATTAACAAATAAACTGTAGATACATATATTGGAGAACATTTCTGCTCAGAGAACAAACAATGTCTATGCTCTTCTTTCCCTTCCCAAAATGCACCTTTGCAAATATTCCTATTCATCACAATCCAATGGACCAAGTAAGCAATACATCCTTGAGCCAGTTGACATAAATATCAGTGTTTGTTCTTCTCATCCTCATACCCAGCTGCCCTTCCACTCCTTCCAATGAAAAAAGGCTCTGGGGACGTATTCTCATCGGGCATATTCAGACCTTGATAAGATCGATTTGCAAAAAATTCTGCTCCTGATTTGGCATCCACTTTGATTAGAGAATTACAGTTGTCCCGCAACTGCAGTGCCTTCTCCGTCGCATTGGCTAAAGCAAGAGTTTCTTTTTCGTCCTCCACATTTTCTGATAAGATGCAAGAAAACAAATTTAGTGACAGTGAAATTAGATGTTCCAATATGGTGGAATTAGAATGAAACTGAATGTCACTAAGGTAGCTTTCCTTTCATGTAGACCGTCTAATCTCGCTAATCACAACACATCATCACTAAATCTTTTTCTTGTTAAAATGAACTTTTAAATCATCTATAATTGAAGTATCATTTAGTTCCTTACATAGAAGTAAGAAATATAAACTACCTTGATTTTCAAAATCTTCAACATATCCACCCTGTAAGAATGAAAACCGTGCTTCTTCCTGGTTTCCAACTTGTACTTGAGGAAGATTAATTAGATCTCCAAATCCCATTACATAGGCTCCTGTCCACTGGCTTCCCCTGGAAGCAGATTAAAATAATAGCATCCGAAACTAGGAAATGTTAAATCATAATTGAAAAGCCTGGAAAAAATTAAGATATATATTTGCATGAATTCATGTATAGATGTCAATAAAGATTGCAATAACCATCTACAACGTTGGGTTGCGAGGGGAGTCCGAGAGACCATCACATTATGCTAAGAGCAATCACACAAGTGGATTGAACACCACATCTTCATTCAAAATCTTAAGATTTTAAAAAACTTAAAAGAATAACATGATAGATGATTATATAACATATTACCATATAAAAGATGATTATATAACATTAATCACACTTCATTCATTCTTAAAAATACTTTTTAGTTTGCTTAATTTCAAGTTTACTTCGAAGTTAGATGCCCCGCAACTCCTAGATAGAATATTTTGGTTATTTATCTTTTTTATGGTTGCAGTTATAAAAAATGACATGTATTGGTTATATCCAGTTACAACATGTATCAGTTATATCCAATTACAATATGTATAAATTTAACAACAAATTAAAAATTGAGAGGTCATACAAAATTTAGCAATCATTAGGAAAGACACTACAAAGAGAATCTTTTTGATACATACGTATGAATCATAGTGACATTGTACCTGTTGAAAGCAATCGTTGCTTCAAAGGGAGTAATAACTGGAGCTAGATACTCTTTGCTGTCGAGTAAAGCAGTTTGGGCACAAGAGACATATACGAATACATCACACTGATGAAAAACAAACTGTTAGTAAACTTTAGGGAAAAACAGAAAGCTGAAGTATGTACTAAGAATGAATTAAACTTCACCTCAGGAAAGTTAGCAAGTTTTGCTGGATTTGGTTTTCCCATAACCAAAGTATAGGCCTTCTTGCCTGCCCCAGTAATAAGCTCCATCATCTGATTAATTATGTGTAGATAACCAGCTGCATCAAGGTCGCGTATGTGAAATTAACACCGTGTATCTTGCGAACAAACAATAAAATAAATTCTTTACCGATGTATTAATAACAACAAGCTAGAGAGGTCATTTGCACAATTGTTATTTATAATGAAACAATTCTCCCAAATGCATTAGCTATTAAGTGAAAATACATGAATGGTTTTTAATATCACTAATACAGCCTGTCACGCAAGAGCCCTTTGGAATTGAAGCATGGACAATGCTCAAGTCCATTTACCCTGTGCCGAAAATTAACATTTAATTAGGAAAGCAGAGACAGCAAGGATTGAACTGTAAACTATTAGGTCATGGCTGCTTTGCTCTCATGTCTTCAACAAACTAGCGGAAAAGCTTAAATCAAAAGGCCTATAACAAGGGTTCCCTCTCTAGATACTTTTCTCACTATAATTAGTTCATAATAGTGAGAAGGATTTGAGAAATTCAAATTCATGCTTAATACGGCGTGCGTGTGTGAAAGTATAAATTTGGATACATACTTGTGTTACTTAGCAATAAATATGCAAGAAAAAATAATTGACGATGAAACATACCAACTCCAAGAGTTCCAACCAAAATTCCAACAATATTAGCATCCTTAGCCCTCTCCACCAGGTAATATCTGCAGAGTTCTCAACTGAACTTAGCAATATTCAAAGACATAAGATGGTTTACAAAAGGATAGTGTGTTCATATTTGGGATACATACCTACGTTTAAGAATCCTTCTCTGTTGCGACAAGTCTGTCACCATTTGATTCTTAGTTGCATCATATCTGACTAAAACCAACAGCATCATTAAGACAATATTAAAAGAGAACCTATACCACGAAATGAGTAAAGGTTCATTCACACTAGATACATGATAGGGGTATAAAAAAAAGTTGTTTCAAGCAATGCAAGAATATTAGGGAGATTATCTTCCCGAAATAAATCCTTTTGTTCAAGATGCAGTATATCATGATGAAAGATACCTGAAGTTGAAAAAGGAAGGATAGGTTTCTATATGTTGTAACAATTAGAGATGTTAGAATATTATCATAGAAAATAACTCAAGATACTCTAATATAATATAAAAGATATTATAAGATATTTTCTAATATTCTAACAAGAGAGAATCATAAAAATACATGCATATTAGAACAAATTACAGAAAAAAGATAGGGGTAAATTATTAACCTATTTCACAGGCATTGAACGTGAGCACAATATTTGCAAAAGCAGAATTATCATGTCCAATCCAAAAGAGCGAGTAGTCTTCCATACTTTGCCCCTCCGGTAATTTCCAAGTCAAACCACCAATACTGTATATAGTCCCACTTGCCCCATCAGAACTGGATTTATGACCACAATCACAAGCTTCTTCTTGGAGCCCATTTAATTTTTTAATATCTTTTGATGCAAACATAAATGGTGATGGAACATCAGCAAAGTGAAATTCTGACTTTAGGTCAGATCTGCAAGATGCTGACGATTCTAACAACGCTTTTCTAATCTGTTGTATTGAATGTGCATATTCCAGCCCAAAAAGGACCTACAATTGTCCAAAAAACAAATAAATTAGAAACTTATACTGATAAAAATAACTTTAAACTTGTCTAGCCTAAGCTTGCAAGACAACAAAAATAATCTACATTGCATGCACAATTAAGTACATCAGCCCAACTGAGCTTTGTAAAGGTGTGAAAAAGGACACTGATAAATATTCATGAAACTTTCCCTTAATAAAATACATGACAATTGCAGCTATTTTATTTTCCATACCATGATAGGCTTGCTACTTGTCTGTGCATATTGTGACAATCTTTCAACACAATCGGCTACACAAATGGAAGACTTTCCAAAAACAAAAAAAGCTGGTAGAGTCGTTGTCCTATATAGAGAAAAGAGGACGTCAATCGTCAATTGAAGCACATGAAGTAAAATCTCAACCCATAAGCAACACAACGAATTAAATAGCATTCATTTGTTGCCACAGAAACTGTAAGAACTTTTGAAAAGAGATACTCAGGGAATGAATTGAATCCTAAAAGAAACTTTGCAAATCAGGCATTTTCCACATTACAAAATAGATGATGCAATCAGTGTTGTCAATTGCAGATCGCAAAAAATAGTAGTTTGTTCTAATTTCATTACTCTTTAGTGCTATAGCCGATGTGTAACAGCACTTTGTACTAAATCGTGTACTGCGGAAAAATAACAATTTGTTAAAATTCCGCTACGTTATAGTACTATAGCACTGCTATTTGACAACACTAGATGAAATACATGTTATAACAACAGCAAATGACTAGACAGAATCATAAACAAATGGTTATAATTATATAAAGCACATCTCCACGCTTCATAAGATATTAGAAACAGAAAGATACTTAATATGTACCAAGTCAAGACTACAAAAAAAATGTTACTCACGGGCTAAAACATGTATGACCATAATGTATGACACAATCAGCATTAATGTGTGATGCTCCAACTTCATCAACACAACAACTGCCATAGGCCGTATCAGCCATCACAAACAATCCGATTTCTGTTTCATCCCCACTACATGTGATATCACATTTTCTCAATGATTGAAGTTTCTTGCGCAAAACAGCGACCACTTTTGTTGAATCCTTCAGGAGATCATCTGGAAACTGAAATTCACACAGGAAAATCATTGCAATCAATATAAATACGTAACTACAGTTGTTTTGCAAATACAATTGATGCATGAATACCTGCAAAAATTCAAACTTTATTTTGGAAAAGGGTAGTGTTAATAAAGACAAAAAGTGTATTTAACATTTTCTTAAGTGTTTTCCGATGGTTCTTAACCAACTATGATTTCCTCAAATCATAATTTTCTCAAAGTATGTTATAACCACAAAAAGTGTATTTAAAGTTAGGAACCATATGAAAAGTACATAAGGAAATACACCTAAGTTTTGCCCTTTTGTCATGCTTCTAACTAACTAAACAAGAGTCAAGTATCTTATGTATTAAGGTCCTATTTTGATTGGCTGATTTGAGCTTATCTACTACCATGAAGATTTGAGGGAGCTTATGAAAACAGCTTCGGGCAAATCTATAAGTTGTTTTAGCTTATTTATATAAGCTCTCCAAAATAGCTGATGAAAACAACTTACAACTTATTTAAAAACAGCTTGACTTTATTCTATCATTTGTTATAGAAATAGCTTATATATACAAAATGATAAGCATTTATGCTTTAAGAGCTTAAACAAGTGTGTATGCTTTAAGAGGTTAATTAATCAGAGTATTAATCTAAGGAATTAAAAATTTGAGGAATGTGGTCTTACTTGTAAAGCAACTCTGGTGAAATTATGAGTGAGAATGAAGTGGGCAGTTGCGGCAATATCGTAGTTTGACTCAAAATCCATTGCAATGAAGAAAAAAGAAAGCTATTTCCTTTCGTCACAGTTTCTGGCGGCGAACGACGAACTCCGGCTGCGTTTTCCGACGAAGCTGAGTTCAGTGTTTGCGATACGACAAGGGCAAAGCCGACGGAGATGATGAATTTAGTTGTTTTAGGGTTGTAAATGTTTTGTTTTCAACAAGAGGGTTTTAATTGTTTATAAATGTGTTTATTTTTTTTGTGAATCTCTATGTTTTTAATCTCAAATATAAGCATTATTGTGATCAAAACAAGCCGTTTTTGTAAATTTTTCTCATAAAAAAATGTTTTAAGTATTTTATCCTTTTCCTAAGAAACAAAATTTACAATAAAATTTTAAAAAATATTTAAAATAATAAACTATTTTTATAAATCTCTAACAATGAATAATTAATTTTTTAAATTTAAAAATTGTTTTTTGAATTTATAACAAATGAATTTAAAATAACTTCATAATTTTTGAATAATTTTTTATAAAATTTTGTTTTAATAATATAAAATTATATTATATTTTTTAATAATCTAAAATAAACAGACTCAAAAAGTGAATTAAATTAATCCATCTAACCTTAGTTTACTTACCCCTTTAATAATTTTTGTGGATACAATTGTTTAATTTATAGAATCCAAATTAAATGAATTCAACTGTTGAATTGGATATTTTTGTTTTTGACAAAAATTATTCTTGTTAGATAGATCAACCCAATCAAAATTCATATATTTTTAAATTCATTCACTCTCCTCCAAACTGAAATGAAAAGATGGCGTCGTGGGTTTTAAGCATAACCAGAAAGAGTTGCATAAGAAGAACGGTGCAGCATGTATTTTTCTTCCGCAATTTCTCCAATTCAACTTCAACTTCAACTTCAAATCCTCTTCTCCTCAAATTGCTTCACCTCCCTAATTCCCACATCAAAACCACTCTGGATCACGAATTTCCATCCCTTCCCACCTCACTACTTTCTTGGGAATGTCTCATTACCTCTCTATCCCCTTCTTCTTCTCTAAAACCTCGCATGGTAATCACTGCCATTCATCTTCTCATTACTATTATTATTTTTTTACTTTTATTTACCTAAATACCAATACCTATACTGTGAATTCACCTAAATTTTAGTTTTCTAATATATATGTTATATCAACTTACCTAAATTTCAGTTTTAATATCTATCTTGTAATCCTCTAGCCTTAAGTTTAAGGGATCAACAAAAGTTGATGTGATTTTTTTATCAAATACATCGACTCTTTTGTTGACCTAAACTTGCTTATATTTAGAAGTTAATATGAATTTATAAAGTAAATTTTTTTGCTAAGAGCAAGTTTGTATAGAAAAGGACAAAACTTAGGACGATTTACCTTGGGTACTTTTTGTATGGTTCTTAACATAATCATACAAATTCGTAATTTTCTCAAAGTTTGTTATAACCATAAAAGATGGTGTTATGTTAAGAACTATACGAAAAACACATTAAAAAATGCACCTTAGTTTTTTCCATAAAAATGCCCACATGAGAACCTAGTTGGTAGGTAGTCTATAAGTTTTTAGGTTAGGCCTGCGCTGGTCCTCGTGGAGTTTGGACTTGGTGCGGTCATTGACAGATGACATTCACGCACTGCATGACCGTTCGATTGAGATCGGATGGTACAGATGTCAAGCAGGTTTTGATTTTTTTTTTAAATAAAAAATGACTGAACTTGACATATGGACCTTCCGTTCGTGCAATTGGACAGTCATGCAATCACTGGTTCTGTGAATGCGTGCAGTTAGTGACTTTCGGGAACCGGATCCGTCCTCGTGAGCTGAGGGATCCAATTCATAAAAACTTTTATTTACAAAAGAAATGGAGCCAAAATAAAATTTTATTTGCTAAAAATGACTTTTGTGTACAATGTGGTTTTAGATACCAATTATACTTGATTGCTTATAGAGATTGTGGTAATTCAATTTCGCAATTTTTTATTGAATGTTCAGGTTTTGGAATGGATTTTAGAGAAATTGCTAAAAGAAAATGTAAAAGACCACAGTCTCTTCTCTGAGCTCATCTTTCTATGTGGAAAACTGAAGAATGTGCCACTAGGAATGCAGGTTTTCACTTCTATGGAGGCTATTGGAGTTAAACCAACATCACTGGTTTTCAATTCCCTTATAAATGCATGTTTGTCTTCCCATGACATTGCTACAGCATATAGCCTATTTGAGATCATGGAGAATTCAGAGAGTTATAAACCTGATTTTCACACTTACAATAACTTCATTTCAGCATTTTCCAATTCAGGGAATGTCGATGCCATGTTAGCTTGGTACTCGGCCAAGAAGGCTGCTGGACTTGGTTCTGATCTTCAAATGTTCAAATTTGTTATACTGGGCTGTGTTAATTCGAAAAACTTTGAGATTGCTGACAGAGTTTTTGAAGAAATGAAGGTTTCTGAAATTGTACCTAATGTAACCATACTGGAAAGTATGCTCAAAGGGATTTGCAAGCAAAAGAGCTTGTGTCGGGCTGAAATTTTTTTTAAGTTTGCGCTTGATAACGAATGGCAAATCAGTGAAACCATGGCTGAGATGTTAGTAGCATTGTATCATGAACAAGGGCTAGTGGAAAAGATGGAGGAGCTACTCGAAACTATGAGAAAGTATCCAATTGATTCCAGCATCCTCAGACATATACATTGTGCGATTGTAAGGATGTATGCCGAGTTAGATAGATTTGATGAAGTAGAGCTATCTGTGGATCGAATGCTGAAACAAGGGGTGCCATTCACAAGTACAGATGATATTGAAAAGGTTATCTGTTCATACTTTAGGAGGGAAGCTTATGATAGGTTAGACATATTCTTGGAATGTATAAAGAAATGCTATGTACTTCGGAGATCGACTTATGATTTGTTGATGTCTGGATATAGAAGAGCAAACTTGCATCAAAAAGTTGATTCAGTTTTGGCAGAGATGAAATCAGTGGGATTAGCATAACAGCTTGTGTGATGATATAACAGCTGAAATCCATTCAACTTCTTAACTTCTACACCAGGCTGCAATCTAGTGTTGTTAGCAGTTAATGAGTTTACGGTCAAATGAATGTTAAAAGGCATGTCATTGGCCACTTCTTTGTCTCTCTATCAAGCTAACAATGGGATTAAGGAAAGGTTAATTTGTTAAATTAAGTTTTCTGTATAGTTGATAACTTCATACAGTCCAGGCAATTTTCCCATGTGACTGAATTCAGGATGATGGTAGAGACATTTTTATGGCACAACTGAAATTGCGAGTTCATCGGTTAGATTATGTTAGTTTCCAAGATCGAACTTGGGACCTCCTACTTAGATCTCATTCAACGTTTCTTAGCTCACCAACCGAACTACCTTCACAAAACTTCATATTTGTTGTATAACTTAACCATGTAGCTAGATGTTTGATATTCCATTAATAGTTTATTTGTTGTATAACTTAACCATGTAGCTAGATGTTTGATATTCCATTAATAGTTCAAGAAAGTTGTTCAATGTCGTGTGATTTCATTCAGATTATCATGTGATCTTATGAATCGCAATATTGATAATTTTATGATTTACTCTCTTTGTCCTCGATCTTTGGATCTTTAAACTTTTTCTTTTGTACTAAAATTTTGGTTTTTTTAGAAAATCAAAATATAATTAATGATATTTTTTTCTTTTACATTCTATAAAATCCACAAACATGCATTAAATGAATTTTGTTTTTATTTAATAAAATGAAAGGTAAAAAAGACTGAACCATTTAAATTTATTATTTCTTAATATGTGTTCATGTCTAAAAGGTCCAGACGGAGAGAGTAAACAACAAGGACATTTTTTTTCCACTTGTTGGGATTGGTTATATATGTCAATGGACATCATAATATCTTCTTACAAATTTTCTCTATTACAAGATATTTGAATTTATTTTCTCCTTTAATAGTAACTCCTAGAGTTTTTTATCTTATGCAAGTAAGCAAACAAGCAGAGTATGTCCAATGGCATTGTATGATGTTAAGCCTCTGTCTTAATTCTGTTTTTGTATTTTCTTTTTTTGTTTAAGTCTTTAAATTCATCACAGACAGAGAGATCACCAGAGAAAGTCATGCTACTAAAGCAATTAATGTTCATTGAAAAGACAAATATTTTGGCCATTAAAACTTGTTTTGTTTGATTTGTTTCCATTCCTAGATATATTAACTGCCATTTGTTGGATTACCATTGTTGAAACTTACTCTTGTGATGTGCGAAAATATGAATTGCTTAAATGAAAAAATGTATTTCGTAAATTTCAATCTCTTACATGTCACTTATTTTGAGGGATTAGTTTTTGTAATTACGTGTAAATTAGTTCTTGTCATTACGTAAATGATACCTTGATTTACCCAAAAATAATGGAATAGCTTAGGTTTGTTCTACCGTGATCATTGATATAAACAAATCACTCACTTTCCTTGGTGTTGGTTGATGTAGAAGGCAATTTAGTTGTCAATATCAAGGTAGGAGTTGAGTCTGTGTTCAATCACATTTGCACTCTTATATTTATTGAAGTACTTTTTCACAAAAAATAAAATTGTGAGAGGTTCAACAAGACTCAAAGCAAACAATATCTTATAAATGTGGTATTATGGACTTGAGATCATAACAATGACATTGTATGTGGGAATCGAACTCACAAAGGTTTCTACCACGTATGGAGACTGATCTTTTAGCCTTATAGCCTTGACTTAGTGACTATTGTTTCACTATAACAAAATATTTTAAATGAGACTTATAAACATTCACGCTCCTTTATCTACCAAGACACATTTTCACAAAGGACAAAACTTGTGTGAGGGTTCACACAAGAGTCCCTATCACGTAAGGGGGCATTTTTATAGTTTCTTTTATCTTCTCCTTTTTCTAGTTTTGTTAGGGTTTTAATTTGGGGACAATTTAAAATATACACATCCATCATTCTGTTGCAAAAGAAAATGGTGAAGGTAAATTAAAAATCATCGAAATTGATAAATAACGAAACTGTGAAATTTAAAATGTTTATTTGATCATTACCGTCAAATTCATACATCCAAAGAAATAATAATATGAGTTTGCATCTATCCACGTGTACAATGAAGTGTGTGCTAATGAGACAAATGTCGTCACACATGCACAAGTTGAACTCTATTAAGTGAACGAAATTGACCTTTATACTAACTTTATCAACATAGTCAAATACTATTTGGATATTTAGAGCATTCACAATGAGATACATTTTATTTATTTAGTACTAAATTAAATAGACACTATTGTGAGGTACAAAATTATGGTGCCTATTAAGAACAATGACTATTGAAAGACCCTTTTTCTATATATTAGAAACTTGAGCCTACATTTTTTCTGAGTTTGTTAAAAATGTAACATCTTAGAATAAGTCTCACATTGTTCAATATGGTAAAGAAAAAGGAAGACTAAAAATATATATAATAGCTCTAATTTTTCGTTACAAAATGCATCAATCATGGTTTATATCATTGTATTTGATAGTGTTGTAAAATGTAATTCTTCTATTTTATTTGGAGGATAGGAGTGTAATAGAGTGTACGAGTGTTTGAAAGAATTATATAGAATATTTTTTTAATCATAATATTATTATTTGGTTGTTAAACAACAAATATATTTTTCTTCGATGTTAAAGTTTTTCCGGTTATAATTTTGTATTTTGATTTAGTCTTACTGTATCTTCCAACACATTTATCTCTTCATCTGAAATATTTTTATTAGATAAATCATAGTGTAGAAACTATCACTAGTATTCAATATTTGACTAATTGAAGCGATAAAGATAAATAGCCTTCAACATGTCCTATTCAACTTGTGTTTGTTTTTTGTGCAATATTTTCAACAACATCTTCTTCTTCAGCAACAGTATCATCAACATTTCCATCTACCTTTTCAGCAACATTCTAAATTACCTTTTTAGCAACATTTTCATCTACTTGTTCATCAACTATATGTGGTTTTGATATTGAGGGTTCAAAATAAACGTGAACTTCATAATTGTTGCCGCAGGCAGTGATGCACAAATCTAGAATATCAAAGTCGAACACCAACTTCACAAAACCCCTTGTCATGAATCATCTAATATATTTTTTCAAAGCAAATATACATATTCAATTCCAAGATTAAATCTTCATGCACAAATTTATTAAGACAATCAATCTCAACATCACCGCAACACACAAAATTCATTCTCTTCATACTCCATGTTACTATTATAATATGTTCTAAAACATCTACTCCATGCGAACATGTTTTTTTTTTTTTTTTTTTTATTTTT
>JBBPBR010000005.1:50567033-50578222 GCA_037974775.1 Cicer pinnatifidum | reverse complement strand
TTTCTCTCTCTCTCTCTCTCTATTTTCATTTATTTAATCTTTGTTCTATTCAGTACTCTATGTTTCAGTTACACTATTGTTTTTATTTCTTGATGATATTCTGTGTTAAGGTTTTAATTTGTTCTATATTTTTAGTGTTATTGTCTCTTGCATTTTGAATTCTATGTGTGTGTGTGTGTGAAAGCCCCAATATTGTCTTAGCTTTAAAAATGGGAACTTTGTCATATGATGCTACTCGAATTCTAGAAATTAGGGTTATAAAAAAAGAAGTAGGATATGGTAGGAAGAAAGATGGTATTTATTTTTTCATCAATAATGGCATTCTATTTGCATTAAAGTTATGTTTTTTTTTTTCCTACCATATAATGCTGCTATACTCATAAAAAGAATAGAAGATTATTCAAATCATTTTCTGTCCTATTATCTTCAGTTCTTGTTAAAATGCCATAATTTCATGTACATAAGGACATTTCTATGTTACTCTTTTGCTTTTTACAATTGTAATAATGTGGCCTTCTAATGGTTTCATGTTTCATTGTCAGGTGATTCAGGTTAACAAATACCAATTTAAAGCTGAAGAATATGGTTAAACCTGATAATGATGACACTGTTTCTGGAACTAGCAGCAGAAACCAATCAAGAAATGCCAACATGAAGAAAGGAAAAGGACTATTTCAATCAAGAACTGATAAGGTTTAAAATTAACTTATGATAACGATCTTACAAGTGCTTTTATCTCACTGCTTCACTGATTTTTGTTCATGTTTTTCACTAGTTGGATATGATTCTGAGAGCTTCTAATTCTAAGTTGGCTATATGCGTGTGTGTGTGTGTGTGTATTCAATGTTGTATATATTTTAGTGGATCTTCTATTAATCATTATTATTATATTCGATTTAAAATTTTCTATACATTTGAGGCCTTTGGGATGATTTGGGTTTAGCAATGGATGGATGTCACTGACCTCATATATGATGTTGACAAAAACCTTATGATGTTGATTAATTCTTGGTAGCTTTTGGAAATTGCTACTTGCTAATAATGATTGTGCACCCATTGTGTTGGGTATGACTCATCGTGTAGTGATAAATGAGCAGGTCACTCGAGAGGGACGAGGCCCAAGCGTTTGGTGGTCGTCGACTGATACTGTTTAGGGATAATCGTGTAAACTGGATCGTAGACTCGTAGTATCTTTTAAACACAAGCTGTAATCTATAACCCTAACCTTGAGTAATAGAAAGGTACTTCAGCTGCTCTGCAGTCGGAGATGTAGGCACAATTTGCCAAATTCTGTGATCAAATCAGTGTTTTTTGTTATCGTATCTGTTTTCTTTTGAATTGGGGTTGCTATTCTAACACTTTGGCATATAATTTGATAGGGGAGTCATTCTGACAGCAACAATCAAATGAATGGAATTGCAAAGGATGATAATTCAGGAAGTCAACTGACCTGCACTTTCTGCATATGCAAAAAAAGTTGCCGAGTTGTACGGTCAAGATCAAAATTAATGAATAATCTGATTGAATGCGGAAAACCACAGGCAGCTAATGTGATTTTTGATAAATTGAATGAAGAAGGGCACCAGCCATCTTTAATAACATACACATCCTTGCTAAAAGCCTTGACTATTCAGAAGTGCTTCAAATCTATACATTCCATTGTTTCACAAGTGGAAGAAAAACAATTGAGTCCCGACTCAATATTTTATAATGCTGTTGTAAATGCGTTCGCTGAATCTGGAAACATGGAAGATGCAAACAAAACTGTTAAGAAAATGAAAGAAAGTGGACTGACAGTTAGCACTGGCACTTATAACACATTGATAAAAGGGTATGGGATTGTAGGTAAGCCTGAAGAATCAATGAAGTTGCTAAAGCTTATGTCAACAAATGGAAATTTGAAACCAGATCTCAGGACATACAATATGCTTATCAGAGCATTGTGTAAATCGGGGAACGTGTCTGAGGCATGGAATATGGTGTGTAATATGTCTGCTTCTGAAATGCTACCTGATGCTGTTACTTTTAACACTATGGCAATGGCTTATGCTAATAATAGTGAGACTTCTGAGGCTGAAGCAATGGTTTTAGAGATGCAGAGGAAAGGTTTCGAACCAAATGCAAGAACTTTCACTGTTATCGTAACTGGATATTGTAAAGAAGGTAAAATTAAGGAAGCCCTACAGTTCATATACAGGATAAAGGATTTGGGGATGCGGCCAAATCTTATTGTCTTTAATGCACTGGTTAATGGTTTTGTGGATAAGATGGATAGAGACGGTGTTGACGAGGTAATCTTGAACCTATGCTCGTCGGTCTATATTTTCACTTGTTAAACTTGCTTTGAATCTGTTTATGACCGAATGAACTGTTGAACTGTTGATTATTGGTTGTAATTTTAGATGCATTCAACATAGAATCAGTTGGACCTCTTAACTTCATACCCTCTCACATTTATATTATTATCAATATACAATAAAGCAGAAAGCAATGGTGAAAGCAAATTACCAATAGCAATGTTATATTCGAACGTTGTCAAGTACTACTCTATATGTAGAACTCTTCTGAAATTTACCACTTGCATGCTTTTTATACATATTTCCAGTTATAAACATGTCTCCATCTTCGTAGTCCTGTTGCATTGCTTCTTGATTAAACAGTTTTAGGATTATATGTGGTTAGATTTGTCATTTTTGTAACCATCTACAGAACAATAAGTAGTTTGGATTTATTTCTCAATGTATTTGGTTTCTAAATCTTCCAAAGTCAAGTCACCACTCTTTTAATATGCTTGACGTAGTGGATATAGTTGATATGTATGCAATCCATCTTATTGGTAGATGCAGAGGAAGACCTAAAGAAACTATAAGAGAAACTATTAAGAAAGACCTTGAGATTAATGAGTTAGATATACTTTATGATAGAATATTATGGCGTCATCAGATCCATGTAGCCAACCCCTACTTAGTAAAATAAGGCTTGATTGTTGTTGATGTATGCATTTGAACTTGTAACAATTGGTGACCATCCTTCTGTATATAGGTGCTGAGGTTGATGGAAGAATTTCAAATCCAACCAGATGTGGTAACATACAGCACTATAATGAATGCATGGAGCCAAGCTGGATTTCTGGAGAAATGCAAGGAAATCTACAATAACATGTTGAAATCTGGTGTAAAGCCAGATGTGCATGCTTACAGTATTCTCGCTAAAGGTTACGTGCGAGCACAAGAAACACAAAAAGCCGAAGAACTGCTTAATGACATGATTGTATCACGTGTCCGTCCAAACGTTGTTATATTTACAAATGTCATAAGTGGATGGGGCAGTGCTGGCAGAATGGACAATGCTATGAAGGTCTTCGAAAAGATGTGTGAATTAGGGGTTTCTCCAAATGTAAAGACTTTTGAGGCACTTATCTGGGGATATGCAGAATCAAAACAGCCATGGAAATCCGAAGAAATACTCCAATTAATGGAAGATTTTCATGTTCAACCTGAGAAGTCCACAATTTCACTTGTTTCGAAAGCTTGGCGTTTATCTGGATTAACCAAAGAGGCAAATGCTTTACCGAGAACTTCAAGAACCAACCAAATGATCAATTTCATAGAGGAAGATGAAAGTACGGCTACAAGCTCAGAGTTGATTTACCAAAAGCCTCATAATGCTCCTTTAAGTAGTCTCTTGCAGCCTCCGTCGGTAGGTTCGACTTATAAAAAAGATACAGGTTTAGCAGCTAGAAGAAATACATTGATCACAAATAAATTCAAGTGTCATTCTCAAGTTTGTAGATTTGGTGAAGGGTTTTCCATCATGTGTCACAAACAGTTTCAAGGTCAGCAGCATGGTACATACCAACTTGCAAATTCATGTTCATCTGTATTCCTAAACTAAAAGGGTTTGAGATTGAAGTGTGGAATCATTTTTTGATGTAGCTCAACAAAAACTTTTCATGTTTTGTAAAACGTAAAGTACTCCTTACATTTTCACGTCATCAAATATTTGAAAGACTCGTATGTTATTCTTTGCAACTTTCAATATCTCTAGCTGTTACATTCCTGTTTTTCTTTCTTTGTTATTGAAGAACAAGCCTTAGTCTCAGTGACGATCCAATACTAAATTAAGCTGAAAATATGACACTCTGGTCCAGATAAGAAAATCTCTGAATTTACTGAACACTTATAAAGGAAAAATGTATTTATCTCACTCTAAAGAAAATGGAAACTCCTTGCAAAATGGGATACAGGTATGCTATGTCATACTCCTCTAGGTCAACCCCTTGGAATTAAAGTTGTTGACATTTGAAAACAAAGGGAGAAAGAAGAGTATTCAAAACAAGTTGGTTGTATACTTGTATTTTTCAATGGAAATATGTTAAAAGATAAAGGTTTTGCGTTGTACATGGATATTAGAGCATGTTTGGAACCGCAGCATTATGATGTCAAACACATGTCTATCAAACTCTACTTTGTATGTAGCTTTTAAATTGACGTGCAAATGACTGTAGAAATCTTACTTTCAGAACACGCTTAATTACTTCTAAAACTTGAGAAGCAAATGTTTGAGACATTAGAATATATTCTCTAGTTCAATCAAATTTACTAAATTGTTTGAATGTCAAATGTTTAACTACTTACATTAACTTTTTTTTTAATGTAGGAGTATATTAGAAATATTAATATTAAATAAGTTAAAATTAGTCAATTTTGTTTATAATAATGATCAAATTTTGATGCTATTTTTATCTTATAATAGTTACTAGACAAAGTATTTATTTGAAACAGTGCAACAATCAAAATTTGTATTATCACTAAACAAAAAATGGATTTCTTAAAGAGAAAGCAAAACATTCTCAAAAGATAAGATGGCAGATCAAAAAGCAAAATATAGTCACAAAATAAGAGATATCTACATAATAAAACTAATTTGTGATAACCAAACTACAATTCTTATTGCTTCTAATTCGGTCTTCCATGAGAGAATAAAATACATAGAAATCGCTTGGCATTTTGTAAGAGAGTTCCTTTCAGATAAATCACAACAAATTTTATTGGTTCAATTAGCTGACATGTTCACTAAGTCACATAGAGGTCCTCGAGTTGAATCTATGTGCAACAAACTTGGTGCATGTGATATATATACTCCTGCTTAAGGAGGTGTTGGAACTCAAAGTATGATTTTATTATTCTTTGATTATACAACCTAGTATTTGAATGTAATTATTGTAACCTCATTATAAATAGATGTGTGATCTTGTTTGAGACACACAAGAAATACAAAAACCATATTTTTACCATAAAAATATGTTATATTATATTTTTGATAAAAAATATGGTAAGATAATTTTGTTTGCCAAAATTGTGAATTTAAAAAATATTTAAAAACAAAAATAACTTACGTAGACCAAAGACTCAACCTAATCCAAAATTGAAAATAAGCAATTTGACCCAAATTAACCCATGTACAACCCTACTGCAACATATTGGTTGGGGTGAGAAATGCTATTTCCACAATATTACATCTATATTTATATGCAGTTGAGGAAGTGAACCTCATCTGAGATGATTACATTTCATTGTTAAATATACAATCATTGTATAAAATTTAAATAAGTAGCATGATTCTCCTCTATAAATAATCGCAGCCATTCAACAATTCCAAAGTGGATTATCGGTCTGAAGAATCGGAAGGAACTTTGCTAAGAAGCCAAACCAAGAGAACACCAACAAGAGCACCAGAAAGATGTGCAATATGATTGACATTTTGCAATGAGTAGCCTCCACGAATGGTTCCTGGTAATGATGTTGAAGCTTGAGCTGCTTCCATAACCTATGACACTCGCAAAGAACAGCTCAGTTATAAAGGACATTGATGCTCCTAGTTGTTCAAGCATAACCCAAATAACTAGTCCAAAAGATTAGAGTTTTTAAACAAGTAAATAACTAAATGATCGGTAGAAAAAATGAAAGACATCATAATATATTGCAAGTCATTTACGCAGCATGGGTCACACATCATGATACTGGACAAACATACAAAAACAAACAACATAATGTTGTATTTAAAACATTTGAAGTGAAGGGTTCGCTTTAGAGGTTAGTTAAAGTGCAGGGTCGTGACCATTAATTGAAAAATCAATAGTTAAGGTTCTAACTGTTTCATAGTACGTATTTTATTGTTATCTCAACCATTGAGTCTCAATACAATGACTCTGACCTGGAAATGATTATAATCGCATTTTAGCCGACAAAGTACACCCGTAAAATTTACAGCATTAGAATTCCAATATATCTATAAAAGATGCAAATCTGAAGGGTCGAGATATTTTCATGGTAGTAACTTTTGCAAAGTTCTGCAATCATTTCTTTACAGGGCAAAAAAAATAAAATTGTTGCTCATGCTTACCCTCTCAATAACAAACTGACCCAATATAAGCACTTCAAGGATCTTCCTCCAATCCCAGGACATCTAAATCAAGCTCAACCAAAAGTGTAAGAACTTGGATGAACAATTGGAAATAAAAGAATAAATAAATATCAGAATACAATTCCAGGTACCTTCACAAGGACGCTGATAGTAAATAACCCAAAAACAGCACCAGAAGCTCCAACTGAGACTGTGTTTCTTGGTAAAACCAGCCAGGAAACAAGGTTTGCTCCAACACCAGTAAGAATGTAAGAAAGCCACAAAGCAAAGCTTCCTCCCTCTTCTTCAACAAGCTTTCCTGTTGCGAAAGCAACGATATAACAAATGTTCATGCTTCAATCTGATGACAAGTCACATCGTAGAAAGAAGAGAGACCCTGTCACAGCCTTACCAAAAATGTATAAGAAGAAAAGGTTGCTAGAAAGATGTTTCCTGAACAAGTGAAAGCATTCATCAGATTGTAAAAAGAGATAATGAGAAAATCGTTCACAAACCCAAAAAGATAAAATGAATAAAAATAAAAGTTTCCAATCCTGTTTCCGTTCAATGCAATTTTTTAATAAAAAAATTGAAATGAAAGAAGAGTGAACTCACCAATTAGCATGACAAAATGTTGCTGTGAGAAACTGGAACCAATCAGGCCTGTTGTGAAACAAATATAAAGCCTTGATGCCATCAACCTACAGAAGAAGTGATGTAAAACCATTCATCATAAGGAAATACTTAAATGGGAACAAAATCATAGTGTACGTTCACTCTAGAGTCTGTTTGATTTTGAAAGAATTTATGTGGATAGAATTTATTTTGAAAGAAAAAGTTAAAAATAATTGATTTTTATGGAGAGTTATAGTTCAAAAGTGAAAAGAAATATTGTTAAATAGCATCTATAGCATCACTGTAGCGTAACGGAATTTGAACAAATTGATATTGTTCCGCAATACGCTCTTTACTATAAAATATTGTCAAATAGCGGCTATAGTGACACTATACCAATGTAGCATAGGAGAGTTTGAACCAACTGCACGCAATTGACAACACAGGTGAAAAGTGAGTTTGAAAGTATTAGGTTTATTTGGATGGTCTAGATATGTTTCACGGGTCTTACATTTATGGTTACAAATATAAAAGTTAATAGTAAATGTAGTCTTTTAAATTGTAAGATTCAAACAATTTAGTCATTAAAATTAACAAAATTCTAAATCTATAAAATTGAAAATCCTCAACTTAGTCGATCACATTAGACCTTTTGGGTCAATCAATTAAATGTCTGTCTGAAATTGTTGTAAATGGACTAATGTGATCAAAAAATTTTAATTTCATGAATCATTTGCAATTTTGTTAACTAGTCCAACCCCAAAATGTTCAAGACTAAATTGATAATTCACTCAAATGTGATACATGTGTTTTTTTTATTATCATCACCAGCTGATCTTGTAGGAATAAACATTTAGCCCTCAAACCAATTAAGTTACCCATCCCCATATATATGAAAAATCCCAAAAATAAGCACACACATAAGATTTTTTTTTATTTTGATAACAAGCATACACATAAGTTAATTCAGAAATGCAAAAGCTAAGTATATAAGTACCTGAAAAAAATGGTCGGCCACGAATATTCCAATGTTGAGGAGTATGATCCAGAATATCCCGTTGACTCGTTTCTCCTGTTCCCTCTTATGCTTCTCCGGTTTCCCCATTTCCAACTGTGATATCATATCTAACCAAACCAATCCGAAACATACTGAGATAAGATAAACGACAGAAGATTTTTTTTTACTCTTGCACAGCACGCAAGGTGTTCGATAAAATGCCACAAACAAAACCAACTTGAACCAAAGAGTTACGTTAGCTGGTAGTGGTTGTTGTAACTGAATTAGTTAAAAGACGGTTGTGATTAGTTAGTTAGTTAGTTTAGAAATTGGTTTAATGGTACCTGATTTGTTGCTATTGCATGAAGTGAGAGAGGGAGAACGAAGCATAAAGAGGGAATGGTGAGAAAGACGTGGATTGGGAGAGTGTTTGATGTTGAAGGTGGGAGGTGAAGAGAAGAAGGAGTGGTAGTGAGTGGGTTTGCAAATTGAAGAGTTGAATTTGAACGCTGCTGCAACTGGAAATGCAACTTGTGCCATCTCTTCTTCTTCGTTTTTTCACTTTCTTCGAAATCAATCAATGGAATAAGTCGATTTTTCTTTTGGTTTGATTTGGTTGGTTACACTATAATGTGATTGCACTGAATTCATCTATGGTTGGATTGTGATTACTTCACTATTCAACTAAGTGCTCTTATGACACTTCAATTAATATAATCTAATGTTGAGTAGAAATAAAGTCTAATTATAATGTTTTTAATTCAAAAAATTTAAATGTAATTCTTTAAAAAGGCTCTTACAACCGTTATTAATATTTGTCTTAAAAAATATGATTTTATAAGTCAATTTAATATATATGAGTTAGATTCAATATTAAAATTTAGGCTAAATGTATAATATAATCTTTTAAGTTGTTATTTAATTATAATAACTGAATTATTTAAGTTTTTTTTAAAAAAAATAATTTCGTCGTTTTAGTTCCGAGACATTTTACCTTGTTATCTTTTTATCAATTTTTTTTCTAATTTCATTACTATTTTTCGAACTCATCAATATTAATGAGTTTATAGACTTTAAACTAAAAAATCATTACATGGCAAATTCTTCTCATTCTTTTTGTGTTCTTAGAAATATGCTTCAAATTTAAAAATGAAATTCGAAAATCTATTTCATCTTTTTATAGATTTGATTTAAATTAGTATAAACAAAAACATTTTAAAAGTAAATGATGAGAGAGATAATAACAACCACATATTTCACACAACTCAGTAGAGATGCTTTCAATTTATGGGTTTTTGGATTTCAATTTTTAAATTTGATTCATATATCATACCTAGAAATCCAAATAAATTAGACAAGAAGAAGTTATCCATGAACCAAAATTGAAGGTTTTGAGATAAAAAATTTACAACAATTTCATTGCATTAGCTATCTATATAGATGATGTTTTGTTAGTTGTCCCATTGAATTTTCATCTATCAAGGTAGCTTTAGACACTGCATTTGGGATTAAAGATTTAAGCATCCTTATATGTTGTGTTGATGTAATAAAAAAGTATTGTCTTGAACTCTTGAGTGAGATTTGAGACTGATTTTTGGGGATGTAATCTTTTGGGCTTTTGAGTACCGATACAAGTTATGATAGTATACATGTGTATATATAGCTAAGGACAAATATAGATAATATTTCTTTTTAGTTCTCACTACTCTAGGTTTGAAAATTTAATATAATGTTTTAGACATGATTATTTTATGTCGTAATCTGTTCAACTCAATTTGTTATACATTAATTTAATTTGGTTTGAATTTTATTCAAAAAACATATAAATGCAAACAAAACTCAACCCAATACTTTTGATTGGTCTGAACTTTGAATTCAATCAAACCCAAACAAAATCGATATGCAAACACTTTTAAATATAAGATAAATCTTTTTTTGAGTTATTGTTTTTCTTTTTACTCTTCATTATTCAATTAGAGATCGAAAAATCAAGTAACAAATACTTATTGTCCTTCCGAAGTTAAATATAGAGCCTTAGCATCAACCATTTATGAGGTCCATTGGTTTGTCTATCTTTGAGAAGATTTTCATGTGCACTTCATATGAACTCCTACCTTATTTTGTGATAATCAAAGTATTTTACACACGTTACTCTAAGCAAGTTTCTACATTTCAATATCAATATTATTTTAACCGTTAGCAGAGTTGTATTTACAAGACTTTTTGAAGTTTTTTAAGTCTTTTAATTAACAAAAATTATAATTAAATTTCTAAACATCTTAATAATTAGTAATTAAACTATTGAACCCAAAAAAATTAAATAAAGTTCTTCATTTTAAAATAATTTATAATTTGTAATTAAATTCATAAATCCAATAATTTGACTACAAATAATTTAAAAGTTAATGACCGACATAATAGTTTATGGAAATGAAAATTCAAGTTGAATAAAAATTTGAATGATTTAGAGAATGCTGCGGTCGTGAGTTTGATGAAGAAACTCGACAAGATTTATCCTATTGATAAACATGATTCTTTGCTAAGAATTTATCTGATTTAATTTACTTCACAACTACTTAGTGTATTTGGTCTAAAATAAATGGTATTGTTTTCAATGAAAATTTGGTCAATATATTAGGAATAGTTGAGAGAGGTTAAAATTTATGGAAGAAATGAGGTTGAAATTTTATTTCTTCATATCGGTGGAATAGCACATTGTCTTGTATATAATTCGTATGACTTTGAAACTGTTCTAATGAGTTATGAGTACTCTTTGTGCTCACAATAATTTACTTTTATTTATAAATTTATTTTTGAGAAGTTTAGAAACCTAATTGGAACCTTTTCAATTTCATAACTTAACTTTAAATATTGATAAGTTTAAAGATGCTATTACAATTTTATTTTATTTTTTTAATTTGAAAATCTAGGGATATAAATTTGCAAATAGAGCATTGACTTCCTAAATAATAGTAAGAGTTTAATTGTGCTAGATTGTGGATGCAAATTAGTTTTACCTATTTTACATTGACATAAGAGTTATTCATTTTGCTATATTTTAACAGAAAAGTAGAGTGAGATGGTGCAATGTAAAGAAGTACATAATTCAATTGAATGTCAATATAAAATTGTTTTATATTGGCAATACACAACTGTTTTCTTTAATAATATA
>JBBPBR010000005.1:50545030-50566868 GCA_037974775.1 Cicer pinnatifidum | reverse complement strand
ATATTTAAAAAGAATATAAAGTGATAAAATAATATTAACTATTATATAATGAGATTGAAAAATCTGCTAAACAAAATAAAAGTAAATATGTATTTAATTCAGTCAAATAAACTATTTTACTCAATTCAGTCAATGATTTATGCTTGCAATATATAGAAAAAGTCAATTACTTTTTTTCAAGGACAAAAGTGGAATAAAAAACTCATTTACTTTATGAACTATTTTACCCATTTCAGTCAATGCTTCCAATATATAGAAATTACAATATATAAGGAAAAACTTTATTCCAAATATTGAAAAGATAAAAGGATAGACTTCTTTTCAAAGAAATAAAAAATATATTAAAAATCTATTTCATTCTTTTAAAAAATATTAGATAAAATACAATTACTTTTTTACTACTTTAAAAAATTAAATAAAATTGTAAAATAATATATTTTTCCTTATATACAAGGAAAGAAAAAATGTTATCGTGTTGGAATGACTAACATTTTAACTTTTCCCCCATCAATCTATTTAAAATAAAAAAGGGATATTATGACTATGAGGTGTGGGTTTTAATATCTCACACCAATGAAAAGAAATTAAGAAAAGCTTACGTGGCAATAGGAAAGTTTGTGATTGGTGGAAACGTCCAATTCCACGTGGGTTAGTTACCCAAATCTGCATTCATGCATTTCATGGTAACCGCGGGCTAACAATTACAAATTACAAATAAAAAAAAAAGTTATAAAAAAGTAAAATTCTGAATTTGGTAGAAATCTTTAAACCCTAACCCTTTAAATTCTTCAAAAATCATCCTAATTTCTTTCTTGCCTTCTCCGATCTGCAATCAACCTCAGCATTTTTCTATTGCAAACAGGAGGTTTCGTAAAATCAAATAAAAAATAATTTCTTTTTTTTTTTGGGTATATATTGATACATTTGGGTTTACGAAATTGGCGTTGTTTCTGATTGCAGGTTGAGGCAAGATTTTTGCTTTGAGTTTTGAAAGATGAAAAACACCGAGAGAATTGCGAATTTGGCTTTAGCAGGTTGTTTTTCTTTTTTGTTTAGTGTTTCTTGTGTAAATTTTATGTTGTTGATTATTTTTCTTCTTTATCTTGTTATTCTATTTTTTTTCTTCTTCAAGTATTAGGAGTAAAATTATGTGGGTGCTAATTTGTGGTGCCAATGTATGCTTAATGTTGCAGAAGTGTAATTGCCCTTGAGGCATTTTAGTACAATGCAGTTGTTGTCTATATTCTCCAGTCCTAAGTAGCAACGACATTTTAGATTTAAGGCGTGCCCGGTGTCTGACATGTGTTGGGGTCCAATTGACACGGCACATATACATGTAGTTACATTCAATCATTTCATTTTTCTTAAATTATTATCTGTGTCTACGTATCACTGTTAGTGTTGTTCTGTATGGGTGCTTCATAGTGTGATGAAGGGTGCTTGAGTCTTAATGTGCTAAGTTGTGGGCTTGAAGAGTGGAAAAGTGATTGTGGTATAGCTGTATAGGGTTTAGTGAGATTTTGGATAATTCTAAAGTGCTTAAATATAGTCTTTTTTTACAATCAATTGAGGAAATGAGGGTTAACTTTGCTTGTATATACAAGCTATGTTGGGGAGCTTTGACAATAATAAATTGTTTAGTATAAGCAATTTTAAAATATCTTATAAACATTTATACAAGTGCTTATGTCATATGATGAGTCCAAATAAATTCTTTTAATTACCCCCTTAATAGGGTCTGATCTGACGTTTAGATGGTTGTGCTGTTGTATATATTTTGGTTTTCGATGAGTGAAGTAAAAAACAAGTGATGTTTATAGCTTTCATGATCTTTGTTATTAACCATTTTTTTATCTCTGCTTGCAGGGTTAACCTTAGCACCTCTTGTTGTGAAAATAGATCCAAATGTAAATGTTATCTTGACTGCTTGCGTCACTGTGTTTGTGGGATGTTACCGTTCTGTCAAACCAACTCCGCCTGCTGTAAGTAGTAGCTTTTATGCCCGATTTCTTCTGTGTTGTTGATCTTTTCAAGTCTCAAGAATCATATCTGACTTATATATGTTGCTTGCCTTTTAATAATGTAGGAGACAATGTCCAATGAACATGCCATGCGTTTTCCCTTTGTTGGGAGCGCAATGTTGTTATCACTTTTCTTGCTCTTCAAGTTTCTATCTAAGGACTTGGTCAACACTGTCTTGACACTCTACTTCTTTGTACTGGGGATTGTTGCCTTGTCGTATGTTCTTTTCTTAGCTCATTGTTTTCCTTTTGTTAAGTAGACCCTAGACAGCACTTATTCAAGAAATTTTGTTTGCTATTTTATGACACCTTTGTTCTTTCTCTCTGTACAGGGCAACATTACTACCATCTATCAAACGATTTTTGCCAAATCATTGGAATGAGGACCTCATAGTCTGGCACTTTCCATATTTCCGCTGTATGTTATTTGCTTGCTACTTTGTTTGTTGGTACTCTTGCTATGAATGAATAATGCTGTCTCTCTAAACTTGTAGGACTTACATGGCCTTGTTGTTATAATTTGCAGCAGAGTTGTTTTGTGACAATCTTGTTATTAGGCTAGTTGGTTCTAGTGATTAATGTCTTTGGTTTCATTTTCAATTTACATTTAATTTCTATAGGATTTGTATTACCCTTTTGGGCTTGCATGAAGTTTTCTTTTTGTAAGGGAACAGTCATTAGTTGAGAGAAAAGATAATTCTGCAATAACACCACATGTTGCTTCATTTATATTTGCTGGACATGTTGGCAAGATATGGTCGTATGACCATACATGTTTCCATTGTTTCTTTTCTTTCCTTTCTTGACGAAACATGTAAAGCTTAATCAACTTTGTTGTTAATGAGCTTATATATATATATATATATATATAGGAGGAGTCAAATTACACCTAAAGAGTTACATTCATTCAATAACATTGTGTCGGATAAATATTTTTCAAAATCAGCCGTTGGATTGAAAGTTAATATCATATAGATCATATCTATAAACTTTGACATTAATCTATAATTGTTTTTGATGTCATCAAGATTCGTTAAGATCAACGTCAATAGTGCAATTGTATATAACATTAATTTTGACGCATCTTGATGACCTGATAGTAAACGATTATAAATTAATATCAAAATTAATTGATATGTTCTATATGATATTTGTTTTGAATCCAACAGCTGATTTAAAAAAACATTTATCCGACACTGTTATTGAATGAGCGTAACTCTTAGTATAACTCTTCGGGTGTAATTTGATCCCTCTTTATATATATATATCATGACATGATCATCTCGCTGTCTCAGAGCATTTGTGGTTTGCCTTTTTGGGCTGTTCGTATTTGATCTAGTTGACACTAGTCAATAACTTGCTTCTATCATGCAGAATGATATTTTTCATTACACCTTTCTTACACAGCTTTGGAGATTGAGTTTACAAAGTCACAGATTGTTGCTGCAATCCCTGGAACCTTTTTTTGTGGATGGTATGCTTTACAGAAGCATTGGCTGGCAAATAACATCTTGGGTCTTGCTTTCTGTATACAGGTGTGGTGCTTAAGCTGTTACATATGCATAATTGTTTGAATTCCACTTTCCCGGTTTGAGAATATATCTTTTTAGTTGTGGTTGGTATTTTTTGGATACCGTCTGCTGATTGTTGTGCATAATCTGAGCTGTAAGCTGTGCTAAATAATAGTTGCCATATTTCTAAGAGAATAGACATGAGAAAGCTACATAAATGGTCTTTAATGACTGTTCATGCAAAATAAAATTTGCATCCAAGTTTGTAAGCAATCAATTGACCACAGTGATTCAATGTTTTAATATTTACAGGGAATTGAAATGCTCTCTCTTGGGTCTTTCAAGACTGGTGCTATTCTGTTGGTAAGTATTTTTTCTCTACAATTATGGTTTATGGCGCTAAAGCCTAAAAGCCCTTTTATCTTGCTAATATAGTTAGGTTGTGGTTGCAATTAGATTAAGTATATATGTCTATTGCATTTTTCATTATTGATTTGTCAATATAGTTTCTGAATCTTTTATTTTTTCTTTTTGCAGGTTGGGCTCTTTTTTTACGACATTTTCTGGGTTTTCTTCACGCCAGTGATGGTTAGCGTTGCAAAATCATTTGATGCTCCAATAAAGGTTAAGATCTTAGCTTATTCGAATGCCCTTTGTTTTTTCATTTTCATATGAAACTTTGAAAATATATGTTAATACTATTTCTTTGTATTGTTAATTATTTCAATAATTTTCCAGCTTTTGTTCCCCACATCAAATCCTGCAAGGCCATTTTCGATGCTTGGACTTGGTGACATTGTTATCCCTGGTAGGTTGAAGGTTTTATGTTGATGTATTTTCAATTTTCGTGTAAATGTGGCCATATTTTGTGAGCTGCAATGTTAAAATTTTGTACCTAGTTTATATCTTATATATTGGATTCTGCTAGGAAACAGTAAGAAATTGGAATGGAATGAAATAGGTGTTCTCCATTAATGAGTTAAAGGGTTGCAACTTACAGCTGTCAAGTTTCAACATAACACACATTTTTGGGTTAACACAATTTATGAGAGGAAAAAGTTACTTGTATGATTTTAAAATATAAATCTATTTAGCCTCATTTTACCTCAATCTATTGAGCTCATTATTCCCTGCGTTTCCTTCTCGCTCCATAAATTTTGAAACTCCAAGCTTTATCTCACTGGATAGAGTCAGTTACTTCTTAAAACTCTCAGACGATGGTATTTGTTTTCCTCTCATCTTTCTCTTCCATCCCTAAACTTACCCTCAACCATTTACGATATGCCCATTTTCTCAGTTTAGTTTAGTAAATGTTCCATAATAACTTATAGGAAACAACTTAAACGAGTTTATGAGGAGTTTCTTGTTCTCTCTCTTTGATTGTAGAAAGGCTTAAATATAAACACTTATTGATAAGTGCTTATTTAATAAGTGTTTAACTAAGTGATATATGATCCATTTCCATGTACGGTATTGGAAGATAATAACTTACATTTAGTTATTTGGTTGTCACTCACTTGTATTTATTTTGACGATAAGTGTTTTCCCTTCAGGTATCTTTGTAGCATTGGCCTTGCGTTTTGATGTTTCTAGAGGAAAACAACCCCAATATTTCAAGAGTGCATTTTTAGGATACACTTTTGGCTTGGCCCTCACAATAGTTGTGATGAACTGGTTTCAGGCAGCTCAGGTGACTGGATCTGCAGTTTCCTTCTTTTTCCTTTTGTTGATATGCTTTTCATGGAAGGGGGTTGTAACAGTATTGTTAAATTGTTAAATTCACTACTAACAAGAGACTGGCAGAGTATGTGACTATGTCATGGATTTTTTACGATCAATCTTCTCTATTAATATTTTTGCTTTTCTTTGTATCATTGTTTTCAGCCCGCTCTTTTATATATTGTACCCGCTGTTATTGGATTTTTGGCTGCTCATTGCATATGGAATGGTGATGTCAAACAGGTTTGTTTCATTTCCTAGTTTTTCGTTTTCTATTTTCTTTTTTCATATCTCTTTTGTTTGCACCTTTTCACCTGAAATATAACACGTCAGTTTTGTGTTGTAACCATCTAAAATTCACAAAGTTTAGATATGAGCTATCGTTTAAGTGTCATGGTTTTTCACTTGCAATTAAACCATCTGACAAAATCGGACAGAGAATAGTCTAATAGTTAGAAGTAATAACTAATATAGGGTTAACTGTTCAACATTCACTTTTAATTCATTACAATTATTATGACAAAGTTTTATCTATGTTGCTTGATTCTACTTAGTGGGAAAAGCTCTTCTAGTAGTTAGTGCACCATTGTTCATTGACAATGAGATAAAACTGTATTGTAGTGTATTATTTGACACTACTAAAAGAAGTTATAGAAGCTGGCTCTCGTTAAATGACTGCGACTTTCTATTATTTTTACGAAATTATTCATAATTTAGTGAAATGTGGCTGTGTCATATGCAGCTAAAGTTCTGTTTGTTACAGATTATTAAAAATGCGATTTCGACAATCCATAATTTTGAGATTATTTGATAGATTCTTAAAAAAGATGTTGTGTTTTGTGTATTGTAATGAAATTTCCTTTTTTAAAAACAATCACTTATAAAAATGATTTTTATGAGAAGCTACTCAAAACACCTTCTCATTTGAAGTAGTTCATACTTTTTAGCTTATTTTCAAAATATGATTTTTGTTTGTTTCCATTCAGTTATTGGAGTTCGACGAGGCGAAGACAGCCAAATCATCTGAAGAAGAGAGTGACAAATCTAGCAAAAAGGTTGAATGAAGCACTCTCAACACCAATACTTTTTTGAGACATAGAACAGTGTTATACCCCTTTACCTGTAATACTAAATTATTCAGCACCAAACACTGTAATAGATAGATTTTGTTATTGAGAAAAAATATTAGTCTTATTTTCGGCTCTTGACTAAGGTTTGTTTTAGTGTGAATGTTTGTTTTTTTACCGAAGTTTCTTTACAAAATATGTTGAAAATAACTAAATTCTATAAAAGTTTAAACACGCCATGCTTATAGAGGAATCCATCTCTGCCGCTTACAGAACGCGAAGATGGAGACCGTGGTTTCGATATTTGTTGATGCGAATTTGGTAATAGTGGGCCTTGCAGGGTAGGTGGAGAGCACAAAGTTGAAGAGAAAGCGTGGTTTTGTTACTGTTTGTACGATTCTTTCGATATTTACTGTTATGGTTACTGAAAAATTGGGGTGATTGTAAATGTCAACCCACTGCACAGAACAAATCAACACCTCTCCAAGGGATGTCTCAATCCATTCTCAAATCAACAGAGAATTGGAACAGAACACCTCTCCGCCAAAAATCTCCAAATTAAAATCTATAAGAATAATTAAAATGTTAAATTAGTTGTCATAATGTTATGTAATACTCAAATGCTCTAATAATAAAACAGATAAGAGCTTAAATAAGTTTTTTTTAGTTCCGTTAATTTTTGAATTTAGTCCCGGTTCCTCCTATCTTAGAAGCTAATAAAATCAATACAAACTCCTAGTATAAAAATTAAAATAAAGACATTTTGCAAAAATTGAAACCAGATTAACCAAGATCAAAAGCAACTTTTCCTTGGTTTTGAGGTTTTAAATCGGGAAAAAAAGCTACAGACTAAACTGAAACTGGTACATATATTACCATAATTAAAAGATTATTTAAAAAGAAAACTAAACATTTTTTTTTATTATTTTGATAATCTTTGTCAAATCAGCAATTTCAATCTCTTAAATGTTCTACGGATGAAAACTTTCCCAAAGCAATTAGATAAGGACGACATAGGCCAATAGAATGAGGCATGTAATAGCAGCAAATAATAAATTAGCATTAAATCGAGAAAATAAAGTAATATTTGTGACACATTTACAAAGATGCCAAGAGCCAAATGCTGCTAATCTATACATTGTAATGAATAATAGGCTTTGATGACGGTCAAAGAAGAGCCGAACTCTAAAAAAGCTTGAGGGAAAAAAAGAAAAACTATGCCACAGCTATTATTTTCCTATGCTTTTTTTTTATGCTTTGATTAAAATTACAGCTTGTGTATAACTGTGAGGTTCCCATTGATGATGTTCCGGGTTAGCGCTCCTTGCGGAGAAACAATAGTTGTCATCATGATATGATAATAATATCCTAATTCATGAATTTCCTGCAGTTTGGTGCTTTACATAAACAGGGTACTTTAAATTCATCTGGCTCATCAGGATCAAATAAGTAGTCATACCTGTCAGGTACAATAAACATAGTTTATAAGTAATCTGTTCACTGAAATGAATGAAATTCTAATATGATTTCTGATATTGAAAATTCAAGATAAATATAGTGATTAGTTTCTTTTGGACAAATTCATATAGAAGATCTTCAATGTCATGAATGATTTAAGAATTTCTCTATTTCAATTTTATTGACTAAGATGTTGATTCACTCCAAAATGCATGCCGAAATGACGTTACTGCACAAGTACACTGGAAAGCATGCAGCACTAGATAGGGAATATACGTTAGCTCATCGCCAGCAGATACATTAGCCTTAGCAATGAGTGCTATCCGGCTCTCGTCATCACCCACGCTCATGATCCTTGCATAGCAATTTGGCATACACTGTTGTAACATGAACCAAGAAAGGGTAAAGTGAGATGATTAATAATCCGTAATGTACAAAAATGAATAAATATAAGTATTAATTGGTTCCTGTTATAGGCAAATATCAACTCTGTTATCAAGATTATTTTTTAAAGAGAACAGTCTCACATGTTCTGGCAATGAAAAGTGAGCAGTATGATGTACAATATGAGATAGATTGACTTACAGAATGGTTAATTAGCCGTGCTATATTTCCTTTGTCAGTTGCGTCAACTACCACTTCTTCACTTATCTTGAACAACTGAGAAAAAAAAAAAGAAACCAGCACAATTTGATGTTATAAAATATTAACACTTAAGATGCACAAAAAACTAAATAAAACAGAGAAATAGAGGGAAAATAATAGAGCAGAGAAACCCCAGTGAACAAAAAAAAGTCAAGGACGAGATGATCAACCGATGGGAAAGGGAGGATAATTAACTCACATAACAATCTTTCCTTTCTAACTTATAACGTGCCTCCCTTAGATCTGCAATGCTGCGCCTTACTTGTTCACCACGATATTCAAGGACCTGCATCGGATAAAATCATGGACCATGGTGTCATTATTTCCAGTTTTCTACAATAAAAGTTGTACTGGTTTAGATGGAAAGCTGACAAACAGGATCATCATTGGATAATGATGTTATGTTTATACAAATTTTAAATCCATATTTTCATACATAATGGAAGAAAAAAAGAATTAAATTATGTCAATATCTGAACCCCAAACAACCGCAGAAGGATATTCTTGAAAAGAAGCTAAAAAAAGAACATATACAGAGGGAAAGACATGGAAATTGAACTCAGACTCTATGAATGCATTCAAAGCTAAGCCCAGGAATATGATTAAACATAATATCATTTCTAAATTTTAGCAACTGTGAAAGCAAAACTAATTAAAAACCAAATGTTTATAAATATTCGATTATCATTATACAGTTCTTTATAGTTTATATCAACCATGATTGACAACGCATTGAGAAAACAAGATTTGTAGATGCATGTTCTTATGCAAAGCGCAATAGAATAGATCATGTCTAAAAGGCTTTTGTAATCTCAAATAGCCAAAGATACCATGGGTGTATGTAATCTTTTCAAATTTGATAATTTGAGAATGACATTCATACCATTTCTCCTTCTTGAATACTTCTTCGTGCAAAGAGGCCCCATCCATGTATGCCTGATCTACCGAAGTAGACCCGATCATTTTCGGTTCTCTGGAGTCATACAAGTGTACCCATAATACAATCAGAAAACTGATGACCAAATCAATACACCACCACCAAAGGAAAATAAGATTTACCTGTAAGTGATGAAGGCGTTCCCTAAAAGATGAAAATGTCCGAGACTCATCTACCACCTATTTGAGGGAAACAGATGAGCAAAAGGGTGAAAATAAGGGGCGGGGTACACAGTTTAAACCTAACATTCAAGATTAAATAAAGAATAGGAAAATCCCATTTATATCAGAATAAAATATTTACTTTGCATGCATTTAATCTCTGTATTGCATCTACAGGATGATGGGAGTGACCCTTCACTTTGTGAGGAATAGCTTCATCTGCCGCTCTCTGGCAAGTAGAAAAAAATAAAGATGAGAAATCTGTTGTTGTTTATTTGTTTTACAAGAACTGATAAACATCCCAAAGAGCATATTACAGGCAAAAGGGATTTACAAGTCCTTAATAGCAAGCATGGAAAGTCGAGGAATCAAAACAATGCCTTACAAGTACTGCAAAGGCCTAATCTTTAGGAGACTGGAACGAAACCCATCTCCTCAACCCAGCACACTAAATGTGCTGTGCCTCTGCAATTTAGGCAAACAAAGTGGGCCAATAACTGACCAGAGTGGCGGCAACAAAGGCCGATTTTCCAAAAGTACAAAATAAATAAGTTGATTATCTTACAAACATTCACCAAGAAGAACAAAAGTATACTCCAAGTTACCTTTTTTGTATGGTTTGTTCTAACAAAGATTCTGCACCTAGCAGCAGAAAATGGGTCCTGTTCAGTGTTATCTGCTGGAGGAGTGTCTTCTACCTTTATTCTATTAGATGAAATTAATCTTGACCCAACTTTTCTCTTAGTTTGGACAAGGCTTTTAGTTGAAATGACCCCATTAGGGGTTTGCATAATCAAAACAGTGTCTGGATTGGGAGCCCTGCAGGAAATATAGAAATCATGAAGATGAAAAGCTAAAATAAACAGAATAAAAGGACAAAGGAGAAGCAATATTGTCATGATTGAGGGTTCCATACCTGTGATAAGCACAGTAAGAAACCATTCTTGTCGTCAGTTTACCATTTTTCTCCGAACAATGCAACTGCGTTTACAGAGAATAAAAGTCAATAACTATTTATTTCATGGATAATAAATTATCCATATGATAAACGAAAATTATCAACTTAAGTCAGCCATGATACAGAATAATGCTGAAGCTCAGACCATAAATAAAGCTCTAGAAATGTAAAAAGGATATATATACTTAAAAAAGGATATATATACATTTAAATTGTTAACCAAATTCCATTGTAAAACTATAAAGCTCTCAAAATTCTTAAAAATTAAATATTATCTTAAAATGATTTTATAAGGTATACAGTTAATTTTAGGTGAAAATATATTTTCCATCAAAACCTTCAAGATTATGATTGTTGGTTTTCTTCTTACAGCTTGAAAGTAACTTAATCTGATTGGTGAAGTTCTAGGCAGGGTTTGATGAATAATTGTAATCAATTATCAAATAGTATTAGTTAAGGCTAAATCATATTTGCATAAACTAGGATGATAAAATAAGAAGTGGCATTAAACCTGTTTCAAAATAAATTAAATTATATTGAAGTATATATTGTAACATATCAGCAAAAATTATGCAAATGGGAGTGAAGTCAATCCAAGTGAAGCCTCACCTCCATGCGATAACCGGCCCTTGACGCACACATGGCATGGAAATAAGTTGAACACTTGCAACATTGTGTGCACGAACCATGGATTTGCTTACAGATAACACATATCTGAAATTGAATTAAGCAGACTTTAGACTGAATCAGAATGAACAAAATTAAGAAATCTAGATGATAATCATGCTAAGAAACCTGGACTGGAGTCTAGGTTGTTTCATGTAAAAAACACTCACCCTCAAGCTTTACAATGTGGTATGAGGTAATGATGTAACTTAGTGTGAAATATGCAAAGAATAAACTACATCAATTGGTGACCAATATTAATTAGGAGGACACCTTTACTATATTTATTGTTAAAAATATACACAAATTGTGATACTATCAAATTATACTTCTTTTGAAAAGAGATATGAAGTACATTTTCTGAACAGACAAAGAAGAGTTGCAAATACCCCCACCTTCACGAAAGAATTTGATGGAATACTCAAGATACCCAAAGCAGGCTCCATTTTCTCATCACTAGCAAAAGATACTTCGGGTCGAAACCAGGCACAAGTGACATGAACCCATAATGGATCAACATCAGTAGGCTTTAGAGCACCACCTGAGTGTAGGACAACACATTTTAGATAGTAAGATCATAGACACTAACAACAAATACAAAGTTAAAAAACAAACTTAGCAAAGCTACACGATATTATCCTAAATGCTAGAGTCAAAAGATGTAAACAAAAGCAAGATTTATTCATATACAAGGTTATAAGAATCTAGAGGGAAAATTCCAAAAAATAGAATACATAGGGGGAGATACATAATACTTCTAAAATATCGTGGAATACACACACCTTTTATAGGACAAAGACAACACTCTCGTGTGATGTCCGGAGTTTCACAAGCTTTACAAACCCATGATGTAAAGTCTCGGACATTTCTTGCTCCATAGCATTCTTGATGAACGGCTATTTGACATCTATAAAATATATAACACATTTTTATATTAATTGCAATGCCACCATTATATATATAAAAAAAAAAAAAAAAAAAAAAAAAAAAAAAAAAAAAAAAAAAAAACCTTGCTTTTTTTTTTTTTTATATATATAAAAACAAAATTGGGGAAGAGGGAAATTTTTATTAATCAAAGTGGCACTAATGACCAATTTAAAATTTTACAACTGTCCTCGAAGGGATTTGAACTCAGCACCTTGAGGTAACAAGGCTGGCTCTTACCACTGAGCTAGCAACTCAAGTATAACATTCTTATATGCAAATGGTTTTATTGTCCCTGGTCTCACTGATCAGAAGGATGGGATGGACTCATTTGATAAGGCAAAACAAAATAATAGCTTTCCATACATGTAAATGAAAAACAGAAGATAGGGTGCATATTTGTGTTAAATACTAGAGGTACTTCTTGTATTACAATATATCAAGATACAAACATAAATTAAGTAATTCGTTAACTGTCCAAATATTCATGAAATTTCAATGTTTATCAGCTACCCAATCTTTAGACCTGTGCAGAAACTTTTTCTAATCCCTATTTTTCATGGTTTAAATACTTATAATAAACTGAAGATGCTATATTACCTGACACAGATGATAATTTTGTTGTAGTCCCAATCTTCAACCCATCTACATACAGCACATCGTTCTGTAGTCCACTTAGCACAAACAGGTTCATACTTGTCTGCAAGAGACAATAGTTTCCAATTTTACATTCACATTATCACTCGGAGAAATTTATCTAGGAAACTTATTTTATTGTACAGTCATACAGGAAAATGAAAGACTTGAATGGTACCTTGAAGAAAGGTAAGCAATTTATGTTTTCTTTCTTTTGAGGAAGGTCTTTTAGGTTTGACAGAAATTATAGACTTAGCATGACAGTCGGCTAACTGCAGCATCTGAGAAGTAAAAAAAGATTGTATCAGTTACAATTACACTTATGTCTCACCATAAAGGTCTTACCCCACCATAAATCTCAAACCTGAATCTCACTTGGTCAATATTATTCCCGTTTTGACAATGAAGACCGCATAATGCAAAAAAATATCAATGTTGATTGTTGAAGAATCAAGAGAAATCATATTTGAATCTCTTTGATTATATATTATTATCTTTGTTTTTATTTTTATGTTTATGTCATTATTAATATTGTAATTTTTTTTCCTATATAAACAATCTAAAACCTGAAAGTATTATTCCATTACTTTCTTCATTGATGAATAGCAGTAATATATAGTATGATATCTCAATGATGAGATGGAAAAAATTTCATTAATAATACTGATTGGTTAATGCAAATATATATAGCCAGCCAATTAGTACATCAACGGTATCATATTGGACACTTGAATGGACAGTCATATTGTGCTAGAGTAATCAAATAAGTAGAAATTTTTCAGGGCAAAGAGGTGGGGAATATTATGCACATATCAAATAGTATAGTCAAATACAAACCCATTGTTCCAGGGATAGCATGGATCCTTTAACCCGAATACTTGTTCTCCAGTTTCTAAATTTGGAACCTGTGTGGCATTCCCATTCATTAAGTGCTTGCTTTTCAGGCTCACAAAAACCACACTTGCACATGACTCTGCAGGAGATCATGGAAAATCAAGGGGGGGAAATTCCTCCATATCATAATTAGAATAAAGAAATGAATCATTCAGAAATGATAACAACATCCAAATAAAATTAGCATAAAACAGTTTAGAACAGGCAATGTCGCTGGAAATTAGGCAGATCTCACTGTCCAATACCAAATCAAACACGCAAAAGAAAGAGAACAAAAGCCAACAAATGTTTCATATAAGCCCATGTTCATCATATACCAAATTACGCGCAACACAGAAAAGTATTCATTATCACATTTGGTCCATTGCAGCATTGAACTTAGATTTCATATCTAACTAATGGATTTCCAAGAATTAGCATAAATGAAGAGCATGTGCAGTGCAGGTATAAGTATTTGGGTATCAAAGCTAAATGTGTCTAACTAAAATAATCCAAACAAATTGAAATGGATTTAACCAAATATACTTAAATTTGTTTATGTGAAGTATGAATGAGAAGGGATAATAGATATTAATTGGCACAATCATTTATGAAGCATTCTATTTTCGTTTCAATTATGAAAAGGCACTGACACATAAATAAGATGTTTTAGGCATATTTTCATGAGGTGCCTTTGCAATAGATAAAAACAACTTAACATGTAGCCTTGTTAATCAAAATCCCAAATGCTTATATTTTATACACATTTTTCAAAGTGCCTATCAAAACACTATTCAGTTTATTATAAACTTCACTTGTGTGAGTAGCAAGTATTTAAAACGCTCTACGGGAATATTGCATTTGTTTTAAATTGTTTAACCAAACAGGGACAGAAACAAAAGAAAACCATGTTTAGCATGAATTTTGGTTGAAATCTGGACAGCAGTGGAATTTATGAAAATTAGCAATACTTTGCCTAGAACAAGAAATAAAATCCATTGGACATAACTTTTCTGTCAAACTACTAAACGCAGTATGTTAAAAATTCCCATCAGTTTTTCATTTTAGTAAAAATGAAAAGCCCATTAATGAGCTACTGCCATTTTCTCCTTTTTTAAGAGAAGAACACAATCAGAATATCAGATAGCATTTTGGACAGTGGTTAGTTGTTATAGTTACCAATCTAAAAAAGGTATTAATCTTTTACTACTTGCTACATATTTTACAAGCAAAGCAACTAATCATGAGTAATCAATAACTATAACAGATTAAAATTATGGTGATAAACACAGCACAAAATAGAATACAAACTATGTAAAAAACACTTATGTAGGAGTTTATGCTTACAAGTGAAGGCTTGGAAAATATATGCCTTCCACATCATTGCAGAGAACAGTGACTTTGTTTGGAAGTACTAGCTGCCCATTGTTTTTGTTCCATCTATACCAAAAACCTCCACTATAGTCAGAAATACAAACTACTTGAAGCAAAACAAAGCTCTTAGAATATTAGAAAATATCTTATAAATCTTTTATATTATATTAGAGTAGCTTGAGTATTTCCTAGGATCAATTTATAATCACAGAGATATCTTAGAATATCTCTCTTTATTATTATGATTTGTTCTTGATTTAGGATTGAGTCTATGTATCTCTAAAAATAGAGATTAATATTGAGTCTTTTGTATCAAGTTAGCATAAAACTATTACAATAATATTCAAACTCTTAAATCCCACAACTTCAACAAAAGCTATGTTCAGAAAACTAAAGAAATATGTTAAGAGGGAAAACATAGGTGACTCTTAAACAATGGGATTAGCTTCATGAAAAGTTACATGGAATTACTAAGTTAGGCTACAAATATCTATAAACTTACTTGACTTTTGGATGTGGTTTTTCCAAATCGGATAATTCAAAGTTAAACTTCACTTTGCAAGCAGGGCAGAAATAATCAGTGCTTCCAAGATTCTTCAAGAAACATATTATATAAATCAGAATAAAACAAAATGTTTCTTTCTGAGCTTCAAATTCCACAAAGAGATTAGACATCAAGTGTAGCGGAGTAATGGACAAACCTTGAAAAGGATGCTGGAGATTTTGTCGCATTCGGCATGCACCCACACTTTACATCCATCACAACGGACCTAATTCAAGGCGAACATCCGGATGGGGGGAAATTTTAATACCTCAAAAATAAAGTTTTTGGGCCAAACAAGACAATAGTTTAAATAGATGACAAGATACAAGTACAACTAACTCACCCAGCTCCCACTATCCGAATGGTTCCAAACTTTCTTACATATGCCACAATAATGTTTTGATTTTGTTAACTGTCCAAAAAGAAATTGATTTCAAAGACGAATATATGACTTTTTACAACAAATACAGTACTTCAATTAATAATGTTTCCATTTCAGATTTAAATATAAATTGTTAGAAGAAAAAGGAAATTCATACAAACCTTAGCACATGTTCTACATAGTGATTGACCTCTAGGAGTCAAATCCTTTGTTTTCTTTGACATATTGAAAGGAAGGTCCAACCCACATTCTTCACAAAGTCGTGCGTTTTTCTTCCTGTCAGGTAATTCCTACATATGGAATTCATAACAATAAAGTGTTATTTCAATTTGACCATATATCAGCAGGCTACATTGATTCAGCATTTTGGTTTAGAATGGAGAATTGCATAATAACTGCACTATCTAAGCATAATAAATCAGTATGTCAAATCTACAAGTCAAAAGACTAGTACTCAGAAAAGGACCAAGTAGTGACTGAGTCGATTTTCAGTTGCAAAATTAACTTGGAATTTATCTGGTTTCCTTAAATATCATTGAAATACAATGCATAACCGCATTAACAGCCACTGAAAGCCATGCAAATCCCAAAAATAAAAGAAAATATGCCATGTAGCTGACTTACCTTCTTCTGAACAGGACGTCCCACATTCTGGTTTGAAGCAACGACATTCTGAAAGCCATTAAGACTAGACTTATTACTGCAATCATTATTACCAGCCGCGGTATTTATATCCGCCATCAATTTCTCTACAAACCCTTGATCAGCCAAAAACGCCTCCTCAACTGCCGTTTGAAATTGAGAGGAATTACAGTAACTCAATTCAGACTGCTCTTGGAACCTAATACAAAAATAACATCATTCCTAGTAAACACACACTCTTTCAAAAAAAACCAAAACAACAGGTCTAATACAATGTAAAACAAATAACATCATTCCTAGTAAGCATAAACTCTTCCAGTAAGAAAAACGAAAACAACAATTTTAATTTCTAGTACAAACTAAATTAAATAAGATCATTCTTAGTAAGCACAAACTCTTCCAGAACAAAAAACCAAAACAACAATTCTAATACAATGTAAAACAAATAGCAATATACAAAAACAAAAAATTCCACACCTGTCAACATAATCTACAAATGGAAAAATCATTCCGTACTTCACCCATGCATAATCCTGCTTAGCACCATTAAAAACACACACAATAAATAGCCATTATATTAAAAAGATACACTAAAGAAACTTTCCATATATACATAACTAGTACTAATTCAATTTCATACTATACCCTTTGGTTTTGACTCCTAGAGTAGCCAAGAAACATGACACAAGCAGCATCAGCTATACATGATCTCATAACCAGCTCAGGTGCTTGACTCATAGGATCAATGACAATTGCAGGCCAAAAAGGTTCCTTTTTCTTTGCCTTAGCCCAAATTATATCACCTGCATAAAAATCTTGTGGTCCAAAATACCCTTCTTTCTTCTCCTCTTCAACCTCCTCTTTCTTCAAAACTCCATTACTCAACTTTGATTCCTCAAACAACTCACGCAAACTCAATTCCTTACCAAAATTCTTATGCAAAACTTCCTCACACAAAACCGAATAACTGCGGGGCCGGTTACGGCGACCAGTCCCCGTCCCGCTCTTTCCTTTTCCGCTGCAATTCTTGAAACTGAATTCTTCAAATTCAAATTCACCGAAGCTAGTGGAGGCGGCAGTGGCAGCACTCTTTCCATCTTTCCTCCAATTTGCAATAACCGAATCATTAAACCGCGACGGCAGCACTTGAACGCGGCCGCGCGAGGTTCTTATCAACGGAGGCCGCGTCCCGGTCGTTGCCACAGTCGCATTCTTGATATCGGATTTTCCGTCGGATACAGAAAATCCGTTTTCCGATGATGCCACGGTGGTTGCAACGGTAGCACCAAGTAAACCGCTAAGACTAACGGGAATTGCACCGGCGAGAAGACTCAACGGATAATTTCCGTTTAATTTGGTCTTTTTCTTGTTCCGAGTCAACTTTGACTCGTTTTCCTCCGAGTTACCGAGTCTACGCCGTTTCCGAGTCGGCATTTCGGATTTGAGATTCTTTTTAATTATCATTCTCGAAAGAAGAAATCAATAATCAATAATCAAATTCGCATTGATGAAAACGTTTCCGTGAAATTACTACAGAACATAAACCCTAATTTGAGACGAAATTGAATTCCCGAGAAACAGAGTAACAGAGAAGTTGAAAATTGAAATCGTGTGATGAGAAAACGCGAAAAAGGTTTTGAGAGAAAGAGATTAGTAAGTTAGGAGAATGTCGGCGAATTTGGACGACGGAGGGGATCGAATGAAACAGAGTATAAGAAAGAAGAAAGAGGGATCTGTTTTTGAAGAGAAATAATTAAAAATAAAATTATGATGATATAAGTTGCAATGTATAGTAAATAAAAATTGAATAAATATTATTGAGCTTTTTCTTAGAGAGGAAAAGTAGGAGGTTATGTTAATGGATGAATGTTTTTAATTTATTTATTTATTGCGATGATGATTACTTGAGCGTCACGTGATGGCAGCGAAATTTTCTGCAAAGAAGTTTGAGTATGGCGATTCTTATTCTGGTTATGTTTATGGGCCGGGTTGGTTAGTTGCAGAGTTTTGCAACTTTATGCTACATTATTATTATTATTTGGAGATAATTTAAATAGGACTTCATATAATTTTATTTCTTCCGTGAAATTTGGAGATATAGAGATATTAATGTGACAATTAGTATTTACATTGTTGTTCAGCTTAATTTGTGATTTCGGGTTTTTTTTTCTTTGTGGAAGGATATTGATTTGTGTTTTTGATATGGTGAAGAATTTTTAGATTACGATTACGATTCATTTTGTACAATGACGGAACAGTGAACGCAGTTAGCACGAGCAGTATGAATCAAACATTTTGTTTTTTGGAAAAATCGAAGCAAACATATTTATTCTGAATTTGAAGGTTTATATTTTTTTTTCTTTGTGAAAAATAAAAGTTTGGGTTTAGTTTTTGGAATTTATAGTGTTGTAATGGAGTTTGATGCATGTGTCTGAAATTAAAGAACAGGTTGTACTTTTTATTTTGTTAATTCTCACTACATCACTGACTTCACTTCACATCTCGATTTATTTATAAATTGTTTTCATTTTATTTTATTTTTAAAAATTAATCGGTTTTGAATGGTGGTGGAAGACCGGAAGCCACGGCCACGGCCACCGTCATCTTCTCCATATTTTGATTTTTAATAAATAAAAGTAATTTATTTTATTTTTACTTATTATTATTTTGGTTGAAGAGGAAAACGATGATGGTGGCGCTGTGGAAGTGAACAGTGATTGTTGCGTTAGATAAATATTTAAAGGTAGGAAGAATCCAAATATGCTCCGTTTTGTAAACCGTACAAGGTAAGTAAGTATATATAGGAGAATATACCTTAAATATGTAGACATACAACAATTTTATGTTATTTTTTAAAAGGGGGGTGCAAGAGCAAGACAACGAATGATACAATAATAAGAAATAAAGTAATTTGGATTGAGAAATTGGAATGGGATTACTTGAAGTTGAAACCTGGATTGGATGTATGATATGAGTAGTATTCATGAATGACATAGTTAGTGATGTTTTTGTTTTGAAGCCAAACTGAGATGAATGAACGAGGTACGAGGTTGTTAAGCACATAAATGTTGTTGTAACCTGGCAGTGGAGATCCAAGGGTAGATAAATGCTTGCGTGTTGTGTTGTCCTTCTCTTTGAGTTGTTGAACCCTTTTCTCTTTTATTAACCAGATGCACTATTAATAGAATATCTACATAAATTTGATGGACTAAATGGACTAATCTTTTTAGTTTATTTTTTCTTGTTGGCTTAAGTTCTACAGAATGACCCATAGGTTAAAAGCAATAGTCATTGGTTCTTAGACCTTCCTTTCATTGAAGGAAAAAAAATTGGATTTATTTTCTTCTAAAAGCACTACAATAGGATATTTTAGAATTTAATATCTCTTACTGGTCATCGTATTATGATAATGTATTTTTTTTTTTTAAGTGAAAGTATGTATCTGTCGTTCACTAAAGTAATTGGAATTCACTTAAAATATATCTATTTGCTCATTGATATTTTTAATATATATATTTTATATACGTTGGTCAGAGAAGAAACTCAATGACCAAATATTAGATTAACTAATGATTTTTTTCTTCTGAATTTGATATTTGTTCAAATAATTTCTTCAAACAACGAACTATGATGCTGAGAAGCCAATTCAAGCCAAACAAATCTGAAATATAGTATGAATAAAGATTAGTCGGCGACCCTTGCAAATGGGTTGATATGAGGTTTATGTTCAAGCTGGAGAATTTCTCCTAGTTGAAAGAGTACTATATTTTAACAAAGATTATTTTATATCTTGAGAAAAGATGAAGAAAAATTGATCATGAAGTGCCATATGTCTAATATCTTAATTTTATTGGAGACACTAACGGACTTGGCTAATTAAATATATTTTAATATATTATATGTTGTCAATTTATTAGAAAAATATAATTTTTCTCCTTCATAAACATATTAGAACGAAATCAAATATATATTTTGTTATTTTAAATATATATTTCATTTAAAATGAAATATAAACAAAAACAGTAATTTAAAAATTGATATTTAGTATACATGCATCAATTTTTCATCTATTATTTTTATTTATATTTTATTTCGAAAAAAGTAAATTATTTATCTAATTCTCTTGTAAGTGGAACAAAAACAATGTATTTGTTTATCCGAAAGGTAGTAAAATTATTTCATGATATCATGACAAAAAAATAGTATTTGTTACATAGAGTATGCTAGTAGGGTATGGATTGAAAAAGTTAGAGTCCTACATGGAATAGATTACACACAATTCTAGTATATATGAAGTGTAATTTGAACCATTAGGATGTACTTCAAGAGTTATACAATTTAATGACGGATGAGACGTATGTAACTCTACTCCCTTTAATGATGTTTGAGTTATAATTGAATGGTGTATTATTTTTCTTTTCAGCAATATAAATAGATCAACCATTACGAAAAACACACTAAAATCAGATGTAATTTCTAACTTTGTCTCATATGCTCAATGCACTTTTGACTTATCTCATTTATTTATATCCTTTTTATTTTAAGAGTGGTCTTAATATCATTGTGCCTTTGGTTTTAGAATATTCATATCACAGTTCCTTTGGTTTGCGAGTGATTTTTGTGTCATATTTGATAGTATAATTCTCGAACAAATCCTACAGTGCAGTGGAAGTTCTATACATTTTGACTGAGTTGTTTTATCTAGGGGACTTCATGATTGATGATATGAATTGATGCGTATGATATGATAGGGACATAATATAATATAAAAGTTGGATAAATATATGATAAGATAGGAACATGATAAACATTATTATATTTTTTGTTTGATACACACATCATATCCAACAGGTAAGATTTTATTTTGTCGTGTATTTAGTACACATCTTATCATGACATGATATAATATATATTATATTTAAATAACAAATTATCATTGTGAATAGTTACATATTATTTTTTTAAAAAATGAACTTATTATATTTTAAATATTATAAATTAACAAAAATTACTATAAATTAAATAAATAATGAAATGATTTTATATTTATAACTATCAATTGATACTACTAAATAAGTAATTATTATTTTTTTAAAATCACGACTAACTAAATAATTTTATTTTATTTGTTAGAATGTAAATAAAGATATAATATATGTTATATGTAAATTGAAAAAATTTCATAAACATAATTTCAAAACTACCCTTATGATAAAACCATAAATCTTTTTTAAATTAATTACTAATATTTAATTTTTAAACTTAATATCAAATTCTATTAATTATTTTTATATTTATATATTTTAGATTATATTTTATA
>JBBPBR010000005.1:50523752-50535065 GCA_037974775.1 Cicer pinnatifidum | reverse complement strand
AAAAAAAAAAAAAAAAAGAAGAAATTTGCTTTCTTTCTTGTATTTTTGCTGCCGCTCCAGAGTTAAGATACACCTCTTTTTCCTTGTGCTGCTTCTACTTAAACAAACTTTCACCTTCTTAATTTGATATTGTTTTGGAAAACTCATTAGCACTTGGTTTCTCTTGAAAGTTTTTAGACTATCAAGTAGGGGTGGAATAAGCTATGTCCAAAGGGTTATGCAAATTAGTCTAGGCTGATTTTAATTTAGACTTTTTTAAATAGATAAAATTAATGTTTTTTTAAAATCTATTTAATTAAAAAAATATATTTTGAATAAATTTTTTTATTACTATTATTATTGTTTGATAAATATGGATAATTAAATCTCAAAATAATTATGTATAAACTAAATGTTGAATATATAAGAATTGTAATTTATAAATCTAATATTTAAGATCTATTTGACCCGTTATTTTTTTCTATGTTTTTCTTTTACACTCTCCAAAAATTATATATGATATTTTTAGAGTGTTTGTTTTCACTATCAATGCATATTAAACTCGCGGAAGGTCTGAAGCTACCACATGGAGCATCTACATAGATGTACGTTGGGAGCCGTGTCAACGCGGAAACAAAGATAGAGAGTGCACAAGGTTGGAGCATTACCATGAAAATAAACCAATTATTGAATCTTAACTAGGAAGTTCAAATTATCCACATACTTTATCTAATCACTATTATAATAAAATAAAATAAAAATTCTAATCACTATTATAAACAAAAATTAACTATTTATATATCATTTAATGCTATTATTTCTAATATATATTTCATTTATTTCAAAAACATTTAATACAAGTAGTTGAATATTTTACATTAAAAAGAGGCAATTTAATAGATTTGGCTTGTGTTTTATATGAAAATCTAGAAAATTATTGCATTTAACTATATTTTTTAATATTTGTGAAAGTAATTATTTTTTTTGCTTATAATAATACTTGGAGGGAACAATATATCAAAAAATAAATAGTTGTGTTGGTATTCTTGCTAAACTAGGATGTGTTTCAAATAAGTTTGTGTGTGTGTTTTTTAATGAGTCTCTTCTTAGGTAGTACGGGTTCTAGCTGATGATTTTAGAAGTATCTTTCCCGATTATTTTCTCTACAGTTGGTTTTTTTTTTTTGGCCTCGACCTCGTTGTTATAAAAAATATTAACAAATAAAACTTCATTGTATGTTTTTTTTAAGAAAAGGGGGTAAAAAACGAGAACTCGCATGATAAATTTGGAGTAGTGATAGTTATACACCTATTTGACACCCCCACCATCGTGGTGGTTGATGGTGGTCGGTCGGTGGCGGAGCTCGAGATGACTCACAATGCTCGGCTATGGAGCTTCAAAGACCCACGGTGGACAAAGACAGAGCTCCAATGACTCCACGATGGTCGACCGCCTCCCATCATTGTTGATGTAATTCCTAGAGATCAATGTTTTACTTTTGAATTTAGAACTTGTATCGTGCTATTTATTTATAATATGAAACATTTAAATTATTATGTTTATCTAATATAATAAAATCCTTGAGTCAAATTCATTTTGACAAGACATCGAATGAATGACTCAATTGTGAGATACTATAGAACTTCACTCTCAAATAATTTGTAATCGAGTATTATTATAGATGACAATAATAATACAATCGAGACTATTACATATGTCGACTGATAATTGTATCTCACAAGTTATGAATATGAGAAATCAAGTCATAACATAGGTATGGATTATGATGGATGTATGCTACCCTTAGACCAAAAACCAATATGATCTCTAGAGGAAGAGTTGATTGTTTTATTGTGTCAAACATTGTCTATAACAAGACTATTATAAAGTTGGTTAACTACATATTCAATGAGTCATGCTGAGAGACATGATTGACATATGAGATCGAACTATACAAGTGTGACACATTTTATGCCTTGAGTTCAAGTTAGATATAAGGGAAAAAGAGATATTATGCACAATATCAATATTAAAGAAATATTACATTAGATCACATAACATTCTCGTTACTTGGATAATCATCAACGTTACGAGAACTGAAAAGGTCACACATGTAATAATAATTTAATGAATAGTTAAAAGTGTAAGTAAGTAAGACTTAATAAATTTTTATCTGTTTCATTTTTCTGTTTTACTCGCAATTTTCCTTCGACCATCATTGGTATTATTAATTTATTAATAAATAATTTTGAATATTTTTAATAAACAAATTTTAAATAATAAATAAAATTATTTTTATATATTAAATATTTTATTAGGGGTGACATACACCAACTATGGAGGATACACCTAAAATTACTCATAAATTTGTGACATGTGCTTGATTTCACATAAATAAAACTATAAGTAATAGAGGTTTAGTTTTGGGCCAATTTTTTCTTTTGATCGGTGGACCATGGGGCTCCTTAAATTATATAAAAGTTATTTTTTTATTCTGATCATACAAGTTACGGGATAATTTGAATGGACAATTAGTTTATATAACTCTAAAATATCATAAAAATTTATATTAAAATTATTAAGTTTAAACTCTATATTTAGTGAGAAATCTATCACCCAAAGATATTTGAAGATTTCATCTTGAAGCAAACTTTTCATATGTTGAATTTTTGAAACTTTGAAAAGAAAAAAAATTCCGAAACATAATATCATTTTTCAAAACTTTTGATAAAGATAAAGATGAAGATGAAAAATTTTAGGAGATGTTGAATATTTTGAAATGTATTTTTTTTAAAAAGTTTACATTAATTTTTTTTTTAAATATTGTATTAATAATATAAATATTAATTAATTTGGTATTTTTTGTAACTAATATATTTTTTTAAATTGAATCAGATATGAGTGGAGTAGACTGGGAACTTCCTGCTACACCGACTGTAGATTCTATTTATACATTCACAATTGATCAGACAATCTTAATAATGACTGATATTGTTAATTTTTAGTGTATACACATATGTTAATATTTTATCTTAAATGTATTTTACATATATTTTCTTCTCGAGAAGTTATATTCAAATGGACAAAAATTATATGAAGACAAAATAGAATAATAATTGTTACCATTAGATCTAATACAACTTTTGAAAAAAGAGGAAGAAAAGACAAATTAATTTTAAAATATGAAAGAGATGATAGATATAAAGTAAAATTAAAATTAATAGCAATTTGTTCTCACAAAGGTAAATGTTCATTCAAACTCAGATTTATATTGTTTAGGAACATACAATCATGATTTAGCGAATATTTTAGATAATCATCTATATTTGTGGGATTTAAATGAGAATGAGAAAAAATTTGTTAATGACATGATAAAATATAAGTTTGCATTAATATTTTATTTTGAGTGTGTTGAAAGAGCGAAAGAAAGATAACCTGACAATTTCTACTCAAATATATAAAGTAAAGAATATTTATCAGTCATCTTTAAAATGTTTCGTAGACAGAACTGCAACAACTATTGAAGTTTATACAAAGTAAAAATTATGTGCATTAGACAAAAAGATATGACGATTCAAATATTCTAAGAGACATATTTTGAATAATCCTAATTATATAAAACTGTTGAACATATTTCATTTTAGACAAACCAAGTCATATAGACTAACCCAGATGGATTAATCCATTTTAACAGTTCTAACTACGACCACCACTGAAATTACACATTCATAGCTCGGATCACAAACCGTCATTATTTAAGTTTAAACTACTCCCAATAGGAGGCTCCCAAACAATGTTCCTTTCTCTATGTGTCACATCTACTTAAAATTTGCATTCAGATCTCTATATCACAATTAAAATTAATAATTTACATTCCTATGATATAAAATAATAAACTGGTTAAAATCAAATACTAATAAAAATAATTTTTCTTAATCTAATAAAAGATTCCTAAGACTAAGGAAACATCTTAATTTGAATAATAATAAAATATAGCATAATATTCCCTAATGATAAACTTCTCTGATCAAATCAAAATACTTTCATGCTGGGCAATTTGTCAATTAGTTGTATTTTGCATGGCTAGAGCTATGTTTAATTATTAATTTAGTAGAAAAAACAGAGCTAAAAAAGAATTAAAAACTATAATACAAACTGTAATTTGCATGGAGTCATTTTCATATGCTTAATAGGATTTTCTGGTTTCTAGTCAAAAGTTGGTAATAATTAGCTGGTCTTATATCGAAAGATCTTCATGATAAGATTCATTTGATTTAAGATTATATACAAAATATAATCTTTATTATAAGTATAGAGATCAATGTTAGACTAAGACTTTCTTGATAAAATACAACATATAAGACCCTTTAACCTCATTGGAAGCCTATAATTAAATTAAAGTATGCTTATCTAATTGAATTTTATAAACTAGCCAATTACTGCACAAGTCAAAATTTTCTTCTCAATATATAATATATAAGAGATGAAAAATACTATGTAATATTTTTTTATTATATTATAGCTGTAAAAATGAGATAATGAAAGGATAGATTCTATGTTCCAATTGGATGAGATTATTCAAATTCCCTTTCAATGTGGTGAGCCCTATTCGTCCACATTTGCAAATTGAGATTAAGAAACATTAGTTTATAAAATTTCGACCTAATTATTGTCCTTTTCTCAAAAAGCATAAAGTAAAGAATATGTATTAGTCACGATATAGTAAAATTAATTAATGTCCAAAAACTTAAAGTAAAACCCCATTTTCCTTACTTTCTCAATGGGATTGAAGTTCAAGCTTCAGTAATTGAATCGAGTCAAATAATTTCTTACTACTAAAAAGCATGATTAGTAAGAATAAAAGTTGAAAGAAATGGTATAATGCAAAATTAAAGAATGTCAACCCATTGAAACATATGGAAGAGAGAATTAAGTAAAAAGTCCAAATTAAAGCACATAATTGTAAATTTAGTTATGGTGTAAAAAAATCGATTTTGTAAAATTAATTTTATTTGTAAAGGAGTTGAATGTAAAATATTTTATGTTTAAATATATTTATATAAAAAAGAATTGAACAATAAAATACAGTGAAAAACTACAAATTTTAATTTTAAATTAGAATCAATTTAATTTACAAATCAAATCAATTTATATTTAATAACACTCAAAAGATCGATGTCAAGGTTAGTCCCTCCAAAATTGGAACCAATGGTGCACTAAGGCCCATTTGTTATAGTTTTTTCAGCAATTTTTTTAAAAATAATCACTTTTGAAAATTCTCATATATTTGTTACAGTTTTAAGGATAAAAAATGAGAATATAAAAAAATTAATCTAAAAACTATTTCAAATGAGAAGCTGTTTTATAAGTAGCTCTAAATAAAAATATTATTTATAACTGGTTTTTTTTTTTTAAATAATAATTTTCACTACAACAGAAAAAACACAAAACATATTTTGTTTTACTAAACAAACTCTACAAAATACTGTATTATTGAATATTAAAATTATTTTTTAATTCTATTCCTAAATAATTTTTTATATATTTTTTATTAAGAAAAAGTAAATGGTTATCTATATAACAGCCATATGAATATAAATATATAGTAAATGAAAAAATGAACACATTAGATTAAACATTATTTTCAATCCGTAAAGAAATTCCATGAATAATAGAATATGAAATAGTTTAGCTGTAAAGTAAACGCGGGAAAAAGGGTGCAAGGAATTTCAACCACAACTCACTCCTAATTGAAAATAGGATATATTCACTAACTTAGAGGAGGGTATATGCCTCTCTTTTCCATCTTTTTTAGGGTATGATCGTAGCAAGAAGTTTCAGCTCAATAGGGTTCAAATTAAAAGGATACCATAACCTTATTTTCCCATATTGGGAAATTATAAAAAAATAAAGGGAAATACTTGATGGAGAAAAAGGAACTCTCTAGCAACCTACCTAAAAGAAATGCCTTTTTGTTTGGTTGGTGCTAGCTAACCAGTAGTAGTGTAGTACTATTGTACTTACTCATCTCATGCAAACAAAATTCATCTGTGACATTTATTAATTCACTTTTATCATGTATATTAGTGTATGAACTATTATAAATATAAAAGGGAATCACAATAAACATTAAACTCTTCTATTTGATTGATTTTTTATTTTTCATCAAAGATAGGTTATTTATGATTAATTTTTGGTAAAAAAAATCATCCTTGTGTATCATTTTTCTCGTCGTGTTGCAATGTTCTTTGGTTTAAATTGACAGATTAGATTTAATCAAGTGTAAATTTAGTCAATAACTTTGACGTCGTTAACGTTACAGTTCGAGAGACATCAGTATTCTGAACACCTCAACTTTGTCATATTTGTAGTCTGTCACATTTGTAGACATTTGTCGTTTTATGCTATAAACATGAGTGTTGTGAGTTTATTCGCATATTTTTCTTTATTGTTTTTAATAATTTTGAATTGTAATAATTTTGATAAATATAATTTTTATCAATTTGAATGAATAAATATCATTCATTAATAAAAAGAATATAAATATAAAAAAAAATATATTGATTTGAAATTGATGGATATAATATCAACTAGATTGTACAATTAAAAAAAAAAAACTTAATATTACATTAAAAAATTAAAAACGTCATTCATTTTTGAACAATTATAAATAATTCGGATAAATGAGGTTAAATAACTCAACTGATTTAATTTAAAGTAAGAATTGATAATATTAAAAAAAAGTAAAAAGATGAAAATTAAAATCCTGATAAAAGTGAAAATTACTAACTTTATCAATATATTAACATTTGTTTATAAAAAAGAATTCCACTCAAAGGAAGTGTTTTGTGTGCATGGTTTTCATGACACCTGTATGCTCCAAGTCGCACCATTTAGTAGTTTCACTATTTGGCTTCTTAGAAGCAGACAAAAGTGATATACATTGTGTCTTTATGTTTCTAAAAGTTTTGGTTGAAATTACTTCAATTTTCTCTACCCCACTTTTGTGGGTCGGAAACGTGTTTATTTATTTTGGCTAGGGGAGAGGAATTTGTGTAATGGCTTTGGGGTATTTTTCACACTTATTCTTTGATTCAAAGGGGAATAAATGAATGTGAAATTGTAATATATATATATATTTGTATTTCAAGAATCAAGCAATGGGATTGGTCTACAACTCAATTGATTGGTAGCAAAAATTATTTGCAAGTTTTTTTTTTTTTTGACAAAAAAAATTATTTGCAAAGTTGACTTAGAGAAAAAGGATGATTAAATGAATTTGGTATCGTTTTGTTTATGACTTTATGCTAAATTAGCATTTTGTATAATGTCACCACTCATCATCACATTAAATTTCTTCATTTAGTGAATAACCGTAAAAATTTATTTTGCAGCACCCAATTTTGGTTGTTTGTTATGAGTGTTTATTAAAACAAATCAATGCCCACTAAGAATTTTTGCATCAGTCCACTCAAAGAAATATACTACATGGTTCAACCAAAAAAGATAAAATTTTATGGTAATTTCGACACTTAACATTTAATGTCCAATTCTATTTTGAAATATTCCCTAAAGAAAATTCAATTTTGAAATATATTTAGAAGACGGTGTATATACCCATGCACTACACTAGTTAAGGTCAAAATGAAATAATTATAAACAATGTTTTAAATAATTTCTATGATTTTCTAATAAAAAAACATCTACATGATGATTTAACTCAAGGATATATACAGTCCTAAATCATTAGTAAATTTAAGGGTTATTTGTAAGAAAAAAAAATAATAAATTTAAGGGTTTTCTTTTTCCTCATGTAAATTTAAGGGTTTAATCACAATTTTTAATTTAAAAACTTACTTAAATGTTTTCGAATAATTCAAGAACGTCAAACAAAGTAATTAAACCATATTTGTATGTTGCACAAAGGAATATATATATATGTTTAATAGATTTTAATTGAGTGTAATTTGACTGTATTGAGACCGTCTAATTAAAATCAAATAATCTTAATTATTTATAAATTTAAAATACATACTCTAAATTTAAATTATTCAATCTTAATCGAACAATTTCAAAGAATCTAACTACATATAATTACAAGATTATTATTATAAACAATTCAGATCGTTAATTAGTTCAGACAATCCAAACCATGCCGTCAATAAGACCATTTAATAATTTATGATTTTCAGTTTCAATAACTATCATTGCAATTTATGTCCAAAAACAAAGTTTCATTACATTGTATGAATAAGTTGTAATTAGAAAGAAACAAAAACAAAAAAGTCTTTTTCTCAAAAACTAAAACAATTAACAGAAACAGCTGGAAGTAGCGTCTCATTGTGTTTTGTCTCATTTGAGATGAATTGTGATTGGAATTGTTTTGGTAAATGGGGTCCTCCTTTTATGGCCCAAACTTGAAAGCACTTTTTGGATTCTTTCGGATGATTGATATTACAAATGTGAAAGTGAAAGAATATTAGTGGTGTACTATTTAAACTAGTTGAGCACTCATGAATGACACTAATAAATTAAAGTTGATTTCTACAACTCTTATAAATCACCGCAATTTGGAACTACAAAGAAAACCCTCCATCACTTTCTAGGTTAATGTTAATCTTCTCTTTTTACACTTCTCCATCTAAATTTTTTAATCATTTGTTGATAAAATAATTTTTGAGTGAAAATATTATAAGTCCAGCTAAATTTTGTAAAATTTAAATCTAGTTTATTAAAAAGTTTAGCTTGTAATCAACTTTAGTTTTTATTTATTTTATTTATAAGTTTAAGTCGGATTTTAAATTTATGAAATTATGAAATGACATGTAAATCTACTTAAAATTCTATTTTATATTAATATTTTTAAATAAATAATAAGATATTAAAAAAAATAAATGTGATCATATTTCAATAAAATTAAATATATATTTTTTAATTTTATTTAATATGACATTTTAAAATATTTAACTTTATACAATACTAGTATCATATATACTTTAATTCTTTTTTATAAAAATACATTTACATATGTAAAAAATTAATGTAAAATAATATAATTAAAGTAATAGAAGGTTAGCAAAACTATAATTTAACATAAATTATTAGTCTAAAAAAAGTATAAAATTCTATATCAAATATGTAATAGTAATAAAAAAAAAATCATTTATGTTTATTTAAATAGGTCGACTTTGTGGGCCTAAAAAATTTTTTAAAGTCTGTAGTATCATTTATGTTTATGTTTATTTAAATAGTATTCCTAAAAATCTTAGTTTTGTCTATATAAAAAAATATAACTTGTTACGAATGAACACGATGTTAGCTAGGACGTAGACGTTAATCTAACTTATTGTCATCTCTAACTATATGATTGAGCCCCGTCCCAACATAATTAATATCTCCACAATATTTTATTATCTGAAATGCACTTACAAAACAAAAATTGAATTGTTTAATGGAGAAAATTTTGTTCATATAGTCTTATAAGTACATCTGATATACTAACTACAATAATATTTAATATGTTAATACATTGGTTCGAATTCAGAATATTTTTTTCTTCGTATTTAAAATATACTAATAGTTTTGTTGCTAAACTCTTTAAAATAAAATAAAAACATATGTTTAACATAATTGAGTAGAAATTATAATAAGGTAAATTCATGAAATAAATAGGGTCAGAAAAGAGAGAGAGAAGCAATAAAAATTAATTTTGATTGATTTGAAGAGAAATTGAGAAGAAAAATAATGGAACCCACATTTTTTCTCCTAGAAGAAACTCACGAGAAAGAGTTTTCATTTCAACCAATTACCCCTTTTTTAAGTGTGAAAGTCTAAGTTACAAAGAGTTGCAAGCATCTCCACATCATGGAATAAATAATATTGTTTCACCCAACATATATTTATACATATTTAATCGTTTCGATATTTTGTTGGAGAGGAAAAAAAAAGTTGGTGGAGGTCCAATTCAACTTTTGGCTATATAAATCTCGCTCTATTATATAATATGTATTTTAAATTTTAAATATCTCATTTATTTTGTATTTAATAGTAACTTTAACGTCAAAATATTTGTATATACATCTCATCATCAGAACTATTGTTAACCTAAATTTCGACAAAAATATGGAACAATTCTTCAATTGAGTCTTATCTTCGAAAAAAAATATATTAAATAGTTTATTATCTTTAACTTTTTTCAAAATCCCCTTCCTTATTTATGCATGTAAACTTTGTTTTCAACTTATACATGATTTTTTTTTCTCCATCTAACCGGCCACCATCTTTCATGATTACACTAGGGTGTAACTTAGAAAAAATGTATATATAAATACTTTCAAGTTGTATGAAAGTGATTCTACATCTATTTTCTCAAGCAATCATAAGAAGAGCTTGATTTTGAGTCTTGGTTTCAAATCATATTGATTTGGATCTTTGCATACCACTCGCATCTTATATATAATTTAATTGCCACTTGTGTTGTTTTTATTAGTCATATAATTATTTTACCATCCATCTTCTCATGAAAGAATATTCATTATTTTCTCATTGGTAGTGAATATATAGTCATGGCCATAATCATGCAAATTAAGGAGATTATTTAAGTAGTATATGTTACAATGATAACCCTAATTAGTCTCTTGTGAATTAATATTATTAAGGCAAGTGATTGGTGAGAATTATGGCTATGATAGAGTTGGTATATGGGTCATTTCAATTGAGATAATTTCACTTTCAATTAGCTTGTACTATGGAGAACATGCCAAATATTAAATCACGCATGACATGTATATCACATCGTTATACTATAATACAACACTTGTTGTGATTAGCTCGGACATTATAGGCTGATTTGCAAGTTGGGTTTTCTTTTAGCGTTTTTGAGGGAATAACTTTGGAGGTTAAATATATTTTGATATATATTTGATGTTTAAATAAAAATTAAAAGACTTATAAGATGTTATATGTTCATTTTATTAGATTATTTTTTTAAAATATTAATATATATTTTTAAAAAGTAAATGACCAACATGGTATTATATAAATATAATTATCTAAAGTTTTTACTTCGGAAAATCAACTCACAAACATCACTATAAAATAACCGATATTTAGTCACATTTATAATCATAGTTAAATTGTTAATTATCTGTGACAAATATAGTTAGTTACACTAATCCTGTGACATAGTTGGATGTTGCAAATTATTAACTACAGTTAAATTTTTAATTAATCACACTTAAAAAAGTCATTATAATATATTTTTATCTGTAATTATTTTACAATTAATCACACAAATTTTACCGACTAAACATTACTTGATGTGATTACTAATTT